>PVJN01008264.1:0-43067 GCA_004026805.1 Lasiurus borealis
CACCCCCAACTTCCCTCCTCTGCTGACCTGGTCACCCCTAACTGCCCTCTCCTGTAGGCTTGATCACCCCCAACTGCTCTCCCTTGCAGGCCTGGTCCCTTGCAACTGCCCTCCCCTGCTGGCCTGATCACCCCCAACTGCCCTCCCTTGCAGGTCTGGTCCCTCCCAACTGCCCTCTCCTGCTGGCCATCTTGTGTGCACATAGGGGCAGGATCTTTGACCACATGGAGGTAGCAATCTAGTGTGTTGGAGTGATGGTCAATTTGCATATTACTCTTTTATTAGATAGGATAGAGGCCTGGTGCATGGGTGGGGGCCAGCTGGTTTGCCCTGAAGGGTGTCCTGGGTCAGGGTGGGTGTTCCCTTGGGGCATGGGGTGGCCTGGACAAGAGGCCTGTGGTCGTTTGCAGGCCGGCCATGCCCCCCAGTGACCCAAGTGTAGGTCCTGGTATCTAGGATTTATTTATCTTCAACAATTGAAACTTTGTAGCCTGGAGCAGAGCCAAGCCTTCTGCAGCAGCCATTGAAACTTCATTGCCTTAAGTGGAGGCCTGGGCTGGCCAGGATTTGCAATAAAGCTTGGCTTCCTCCATCACCAGGGGCAACCCAAGCCTCCCTCCTGCTCTCTCTATGGCCATAGCCATCTTGGTTGGGTTAATTTCCATACTTGCTCTGATTGTCTGGTGGATATAGCTTGAGTGTATAGCAGAGGTAAGGTCAATTTGCATATTACTCTTTTATTAAATAGGGTATGCATTATGCAAAATAACATGATTTTGTATTTATATTCAAAATATCCTATATATAAAAGGTTAATATACAAGTTGACCCTAACGGTGGAACGACCAGTTGCTATGATATGCACTGACCACCAGAAGGCAGATGCTCAACAAAGGAGTGCCTCCTGGTGGTCAGTGCACTTCCACAGGGGGAGCACCACTCAGCCAGAAGCCGGCTCAGGGCTGGCCAGAGCAGCGGTGGTGGCAGGAGCCTCTCCTGCCTCTGTGGCAGCGCTAAGGATGTCCGACTAACAGCTTAGACCTGATCCCTGAGGGATCGGGCCCAAGCCGGCAGGTGGACATCCTCTGAGGGGTTCTGGATTGTGAGAGGATACAGGCTGGGCTGAGGGGAACCCCCACCCACAAGTGCATAAATTTTTGTGCACTGGGCCTCCAGTATATAATAAGTGACTATATACCTATGACTATGTTACATTTATCACAAATGACTATATGTGACTATAAATAATACAAAATAAGTAGTATCAACTTATCATTACTGCTCCAAGTCTCATAAGTCAATTGTTCTGATGTTCAATCAGGAAAATGATGAATTCTTGAAACAACTGCTCATTGAGTTCAGTGAACTCTAGGATGGATTACTAAGCAGAAGGTTTATGAGCATTTTAGGAAAAGTTGCAGAGCAGCAGTGGGGATTCATAAATAACAAGTTGTGTCAACCGTGAGAGCAGGAAGGTGCATTAGATTCGGGTCCATGGATTTCAGGAACTTTCCTTTAAGTCTTTCATAACGTCCTCCTGGAGAACTGAGAATTTTGAGGCCGATGCTTTGCTTCGAAGACTGTATCTCCAGTTATCTTTCCCAACATTTGCTATTACAACATTTGTTTGTTTTTCTTTTAAAAAAATATTTTTATTGATTTTTTCCAGAGAGAAAGGGAGAGGGATAGAGAGCTAGAAACATTGACGAGAGAGAGACATCGATTAGCCGGCTCCTGCATGCCCCCTACTGGGGATGTGCCCGCAACCAAGATACATGCCCTCTGCTGGAATCGAACCTGGGACCTTTCAGTCTGCAGTCCAACGCTCTATCCACTGAGCCAAACCGGTTTCGGCTGTTTGTTTTTATCACATCACATACTTCGTTATTTTTCCGATTCATCTGTTTACTTGTTCTTTGTCCCTTCAAAGGAAAGTAAGCTCCCGATGGTCCAGGTTGCCCGTCTTGATCACATTTGCGACCCCATGAATTGATACAGGACCTAGCCCTTAGCAGGCAATCATTAAACATTGGTGAGATGAGTAGAAATGAAAGAATTATTGGCCCGTTACAAAGGTATGACTCAGAGTACTGGAATCTTAGAGGATCCAGAATGTCACAGAACTTACATTAGAGTTCTAATTAGAATGTCACAGAACTTGCCTTGGTTACATTCATTTAATAGTTTAATAATTTACAGGCAGACACTCATTAATCATAGATGTTGGAAGACGTAGCTAATATGTCAAAACAAAATTTATCTTGATAAGCTAAAATCTGAGTCAATAAGATGAATGAAGAAGAAAAAAATTAATATACTTAAATGTAGATTAATAAATTCAGTTTCCCAGGCAGGGATGCAAGCAACACTGAAATAGAGACAAGTTTCTATGGCAGGCTGTACAGAAGAGTTGTGGAGTCTTAGCTGCTCTGGTGCTAATCTGAGTCATTAACACTATGTCATGGTAGATTTTTAAGGTAAACCTACCCTAGACCATGGTTGTCAACCTCAGCTGCCTATTAGAATCTCTTGGGAAACCGGTTAACAAATAAACAGATAAAAGCAAACTAATGTCCAGGCCACACGTAAGAGATTTTGATTTACTTTATTTTAAGGAAGACCTAAGTATAGTTCTGTTTCATTTTGCTTTTGTTTTTTGTCTCCAAGCAATTCTCACTTATAGGCAAGGTTAAGAGCCTCTACTCTGGACGTGGTCCTTACTACTAACAACGTATCTTCCGTAATTGTGTCTAGCATCCTACTTTCTGACCATTATCTTCTCTGTTTCTAAATTATCCCCCGAAAGCCCCGCTGCCACATTTTTGCTAAGACCTCTGATCCACTGGCTCGACCACCTTTCAGCTGCTCCTCATGCCCATCATTTCCTCTCTCCCCTCCATCGTCCATTCATAACCCTTACTTTCTTTGCATGCTCCTTTAAACCAGTGGTTCTCAACCTTTTTTAATGCTGTGACCTTTTAATACAGTTCCTCATGTTGTGGTGACCCCCAATCTTAAAATTGTTTTTGTTGCTACTCCATAACTGTAATTTTGCTACTGTTAATGAATCATAATGTAAATATATGTATTCCGATGGGCTTAGGCGACCTTGCTAGCAATTTTCAACCTGTGGGTCGCGACCCACAAGTTGAGAACCGCTGCTGTAGAGCTAAGACCATCAGAAAACACAGATATTTACATTATGATTCATAACAGCAGCAAAATTACAGTTATGAAGTAGCAATGGAAATAATTTTATGGTTGGGGGTCACCACCACATGAGGAGCTGTCTTAAAGGGTCGCGGCATTAGGAAGGTTGAGAACCACTGCTTTAAACCCTTCATACATTACACTGCACAAAGCCCAACCCTGGTTCCACCTAAGAGAGACTGGCTGGGGCTGGAGAAAACTGTGCAACCATGCTGAGTGGTCTTGCTGAAAATCATGACTGAGAACCCAGGACCTACACCCTCTCCCTTCCCTCTTGTTAGCTGAGATGAATGAGCTATCCCTGCTCCTGATTAAAGCCAGCGTTCTCATGCTCCGCATCCCGTATTCTTTCTTGCTCAAGACCGGGCTCCTGCAATGGACCCCTGATCACTCCTGCTTCATCAATTTTCCTCTCTTTTCTAAATCATTCCCCTCATCTTGCAAACGTAGTATAATATCTTGCATTTTAGGGAAAAGGAGTCTTGTGATTCTACAAGCTAGAGACAATTTCTCCATTCAAAAGAGGTGTCTCTACTTCCTCCCCTCCTCTCAGAATTTCATCCTCACCACTCCACCAAAACCACGCTCACCAGTGAATTTTGTGCTGCTAACTCCAGAGATCAGTTCTCATTTATCAGAGGGTTGTTTTTTTTAAATATATTTTTAAAATATATTTTATTGATTTCCTACAGAGAGGAAGGGAGAGGGATAGAGAGCTAGAAACATCGATGAGAGAGACATTGATCAGCCGCCTCCTGTACGCCCCCTACTGGGGATGTGCCCGCAACCAGGATACATGCCCTTGACTGGAATCGAACCTGGGACTGTTCAGTCAGCAGGCCGACGCTCTATCCACTGAGCCACACCGGTTTCGGCAGAGGGTTATTTTTTTAAAAAACAGCATTAGACACCACTAATCATTCCTTCCTGTATTTTATTTTCCTTTCCTATTTTAATCACATATTATCTCTTGTGGACTTCAAACTGTTTAGTTTTATACTAGATATTATCTGGCTGCTTAGTTTGATGAAAAGAACATTTTAGTGTCATACTTAAACTCAGTTTTAATTTTTGTGTTTATTGACATTAAGTTATGCTCTTATGTCATCGTAATCCTGTCCCCCCCTCGGTCACTGCTTGGGGAATGTTTGCTAAATTTAGGGGTTACTGTGGAAACTGTGTTTTTATAACATTGTTCTGTCTCCTGTGTCATCATTATATCTTAGTTGTCTGAAATTCTTTACCTACTTCCAGTTTTTAATCTTGTAGCTTTCACAGCATTTTGTCTCATCACCAGTATTATTATTATTCCCTTTGCCTCTTTGATGTAGAATTCACTCCTTTGTCTTAAGCTTCCTTTTCTCTCCCTGCTTATGTCTTCCAGATCTCCTTTCTTTTTTGGGGGGCCTTTAATTCAAAACTTCTTTGACAGTCTCTAGGTCATAGAAAACGAATAAATCCCTACTGATGGCTCTGCCCCTGGAGGTATGGAGCTTTGGACATGCTGTTTGCCATCCGGAAGCCTTGCTGTGACAGGCATTCATGGAGCTGGCTCTAATGATTAAATTGGATAACTCCTGTACAGAGGTTAGCTCAGTACCTGCCCATGGATAATGTTCAATAAAAGATTTTTTTTATTGTGAGTGCATTCATCTTTTAATCAGCCCCTGTGGTCACGGAGAGCTTTGGATGTAATCAACAGAAATAAACAGAGACTGCTGGAGCCAGAACCAAATGTTTATTGGAAGGATATTAATAGCTTAAAGAACTAAGGGAAGAGCTGGCCAAACAGGACTTGGGGGAGATGGGAATCGGAACAAATGGGGAGTGGGGTGTCTCAGAGACAGGAACGTGTATACCTGAAACCGGACAGCACAGTAGCTCGGGTTTAAATGCCAGGGGCGATGGGGTGGTGGGTGAGAATCAGCTGGCCCAGCTTGGGTTTGGGCCCTACCCTGGGGTCAGGGGAGCAGATGTCTGGGACTGGCTGCCTCACCAAAGCCACCTGGAGCCAGTGGCATGAGGACAGGATGCCAAGCAGACAAAACTACCTGTACTTCTCAGACCTAACGCTAGATACGCCAAAGGACCCGCCAAGCAAATCACCCTTGACTGGCTTTTCAACGACTTCATCAAAATGGAATTGCCTTTTGTAATAACCTAACACCATTTCCTCCTATCTTTTGAGATAGTCATTCCGTTTATTAAGTGACTTCTATAATGTTTATTGACTCATTCATTCAGTCAGCTAATATTTATTGAGCAGCTACTAGGTGTGATGTTCTATTCTGAGGGAAGTTTACCTCCATGAACCAAAGAAACTCCCTGTCTTTAAGCACTTACTTTCTACAGAGAGGGACAGGCAACCAAACATGAACAAATAAACATGTGACATCAAGTGGCAATAGTTCTCCTGGGGAAAACGATGAGCTGGGGACCAGGAAAGAGTAAGCAGGATGTGAGCGTACTGGTCAGATTGGGTATTTGTGGTTACATGAGTCTAGCTTTCTGTTCCCATCCTTTAAAAATGTACTTTTAGCTCTCACTGGTTTGGCTCAGTGGATAGAGCGTTGGCCTGTGGACTGAAGGGTCTTCAGGTTCGATTCCAGTCAAGGGCACTTGCTTGGGTTGCAGGCTCCATCCCCAGTAGGGGGCGTGCAGGAGGCAGCTGGTCAATGATTCTCTTTCATCATTAATGTTTCTATCTCTCTCTCCCTTCCTCTCTGAAATCAATAAACATATATTTTAATCCTAATTGAAAAAACAATTTTATATTAGTTTCAGGTGTATGCCATAGTGTTTTACTGTCGATATGCCTTATAAAGGGGTCACCGCCGCCTTCAGTCTAGTAACCATCTGTCACCATGCATCATTATTACGACATTATTGACTTTCTCCCCCGTGCTGTATATTACATCCCTGAGTAAACTGTTCACATCTGATTACTTTACCTGCTTATTTGTCTCTCATAAATGACTAGCTGGCTTCCTTCCCGCCTCCAGGAGTGAGCACCTCCAAGGTGAATTGTGCCATTCATTTCTAGTCCTCCTCCCTACCCCCATGGTGGATGCTGAATAAGTGTTTGTTGGATGGATGAGTAAACACACCCCTTATTGTATGGCCATCGGATGACTGTATCTGTCTGCTTCTGAGCCAGGCAGCTGTTCTCCCACGTGGGGACATTGCAGGTGGCCTGGACAGAGGGGAGAATTCCGTGTGCTCTGCCTTTGTGGATTCTGTCAATGTTGTTGACTGACCAATCGGCTAAGTAAGACATTTATGTAACTCCGATTTAGCCCATTTCGCTGCCCTGTAATCAGGTTTTATTTTTCTTTTTTTGTGTGTTATTCCTGTTTTTATTTTGTCATAACGTGCTTTCTGCATTTAAGACCAGCTCTGGGCCGAGACCGGTTTGGCTCAGTGGATAGAGCATCGGCCTGTGGACTGAAAGGTCCTAGGTTCGATTTCAGTCAAGGGCATGTACCTTGCTTGCGGGCACAACTCCAGTAGGGGATGTGCAGGAGGCGGCTGATCGATGTCTCTCTCTCATCGATATTTCTGACTTTCTATCCCTCTCTCTTCCTCTCTGTAAAAAATCAATAAAATATATTTAGAAAAAAAAGACCAGCTCTGAGAAAGACATGAGGGAAATATCCATATATCCATGCCTCCCCACTTGAATCATGGCCACAGACAATGAATCACAGCATCCGAAGGGAAGCTCAGAACAGCACCCAGCCCAGAGAGTTCCGCTCTGAGTAACAGGGGCAATAGCCGAGGTTCCTTCTGAGAAGCTGGAATCCTACTACATCTGCTCCCTCCACACCTGCTGCCCCTATTTACTTACTAAATCAAATTACAAGGAAACGCAGAGAGCTAAAGCAGTGGTTCTCAACCTTTCTAATGCTGCGACCATTTAATACAGTTCCTCCTGTTGTGGTGAATCGTCATGTAAATATCTGTGTTTTCTGATGGTCGTAGGCGACCCTGCTAGTGGTTCTCCACCTGTGGGTCACTGCCGTAGAGCCTAAGACCATCAGAAAACAGGTCACGACCCACAGGTTGAGAAATGCTGAGCTATGGAGTTCTTGTCAAACAGTGCTGCTCAGCGAAAATGCCAAGTGGAGCGAGCTAGACGGATCCTCCTTCAGGTACCGAACCGGAAACTGGGACCCAGGACCGCAGAACGCTTTTAATGGTCTCTGTTAAAGATCTGTGTGAAGCGGGGCAGTGTCGATTGCGCGATGTTCAGCCATGGCCACCACCCCACCTTCTTCATTCATGACTTTCGTGGCGGATCAGTGAATGGGCCGCCCTCAGTGCAGCGCTCTGCTTGCCGAGAGAGCTGTGTTTATAAGTGGTCAGCTGTGCTGGCGTATATTTAGCTTATGCTACACGCCCCTGAGAGGATGCATGTCATCTGTTTCCAGTTTCCTTGTGTTTTGGAGCGTGGTACATCCCCTCCTCCATCTCCACCGTCCCCCGCCCCCCAAATACCAGATGAATACATATTCAGCCTTTTCCACTTCCTGAGGAAAGTTGGGGCTGGATTCTGGAATTCAGATGGCCAGACTTATTAAATTAGACATGAAATCTAAAGAGCTGTATAGAGTTCTTGTCAGAATGTGTGCTGCTTGGTGAGAAAGCCAAGTTTGGGGTAAAATAATAGAGCCCAGAAACCATTTCGTTCCTCATGGGCATGAAGGGATGGTATGGCTGATGGATAGAATAATTAATTACAAGTAGTGGTGAAATGGTGCTGAGAACGATACGATATCTCCATATAACATTTAGAACTTTTCAAGGCGGTTTTTATCCAAAGTTTTTAGACTTTCATACACTAAACCTTAAAATGTGTCTATGCAAACCAAAATAATGTATAGTAGCTATTTGAAGTACTGTCACCCTTAAAAGGGGGTTCACTTTTGGCTTCTGAAAAAGCAAATTTGTATTTATTTATTTGCTCAGAAAGCATAAACTTCCTGGTAGAGATTGTCAAGGAGGGTGAGGTCTCACCCAAGCTGTGTGGAGAGACTTAGTGATGTAGAGACGGCTCCAATGCCCGCCCATTGCTACCTACTGGCTGAGCGCCGATGAGATCCTGAACACCAGAAGCTCACTCCTGTGTTCTCCCCACTGCACCCTTTGCCTCCCGGAAATGATTATTTAAATGATCAAGATACAAACAAACTCTACAAAATTTATCTGATGCTTGTGTTTCAATGCACGCAGCTATTATATAGGGGGTGTGCAAAAGCAGGCTTCTGGTTGTACAAATAAATAATACAATAATAAGTAAATAGTAAGACAAGAACAAACTGTGTCTTGTGTACTCACAACTACCAGCTTACGTTTGCCCACTCCTGAGTAAACAACAGAATAGACACTGCCGATTATTTATACCTGCACTGCCCCATGTCCGTGCCTCTCCCACCCCACCTCCATCGATTTGTAATCAATCGCTGAAAAAACAAAACAAAACAGGTAACATAGGTTGTTTCAGTGTACTTCTGAGAGCAGATCCATGAAATGTACTTCCGAGAGCAGATCCATGAAATGTGCTTCTGAGAGCAGATCCATGAAACTTGCCCAATGGCACAGAGAGCGGACGGAGCGTTAGCACTTCCCATGTGATGTCTCCTGGTCTCACCCACCTGCCTTAGGTGTCGTCTAGCGAGCGTGGTCTCCAGTGGCCTGTCCACTCAGATACTGGAGAAAGCCTCCGGGGTCCTGTGTCAGGCCAGCTCTAGTAACGGCTCATGTATTTAACTTGCCATGTTAACCAGCACCTGCTTGCTTGTTTTATTCTTTCCAATAAAATGCGAAAGTCTGAAACCGAATTACTGGTAAATATACTTTCAAATGTAAGACACTTTGGAATTCACGTCGACTTGATTCCCTATATCAACAATGAAAAACCCTAAAATATCACATTTCAAATTGTGATATGTTTGTCAACATACAATAACTAGGAGATAAAGGAAAATATGTAACTTTTCTTTCACAGGTTTTTTTTTTCCCCCCAGCTAAAAATCATGCTTGGAAAGATTACATTTTCTTAAGCTGAAATCTTTTCTAAATATCTATGGTTATAAAAATGTACAGGGGAGGTTGGAGGGGGTGGGCCTGTAAGAGATCAACCGAAGGACTTGTATACATGTATGTAAGCATAGCCAATAAGGGTAGGGGGGACAGGTGAGGGCATATACCAGGGGGTAGGGAAGGTTGAAGGGAGGTCAATGGGGGAAAAAAGGAGACATATGTACTACTATTTGTAATACTTTAAACAATAAAAATATGTATTTAAAAAATGTTCAGGTTATTATGAGTAGGTCCTAGTTCTATTCAATTCTCTGTGAAATGCTTAGAGGAAGATGAATCCTTTTTGTATGGACTAAGCTGCATTTTTGCAGTGATTGGCCCATCATCAAATACCCAGAAATCGGTAGAATAAATATTACCTTTCTTTCTAACATGTCAGTTGGAATACCTTTTCTTCTTAAATTCCTACAATGCACTTCTGTTAATAAAAAGGGAGGCTATTTAAAAACCTAAACAACTGCACATTTCTTGATATTTTATTTCTAATAAAAGTGGCACTCTGATATTTAAGAATTCAATGATATGAGTTGAGATTGTTGTTTTTTAAAACAGAGTTTCCAAAGGGCTTTGACCCTGCTGATAGTTTTAAAACTGTATTAGATAAGATGATTAGGTTGTCTAGACTGGTGCTCCCAGAGGCACCAAAATGCACTTCTCTCGAAGAGCGCTTATAAATGCCAGAAACGGAATCTAAGACCCTCCCCCTCTCCACGTCCATCGATGTTGCCATTGATAGATAACTCTCCCCTCTCCCCTCCCCACCCCACCTCCTTCCTGGAAGCCTTCTCAATCATCCGTGCTGGGCAAGGCTTCTCACAGACCAAAGGTTCACCTCTTTCTTCTGACCTACGAATCAAACCAGTACCCTATTCCCACCCGGTGACCTATGTCACTGTGATTTCTTACTGGTGCGTTAAGGCGCTTGGTCTGCGAATTCTTTGTGGAATGTCCCTTAGCTTTGGCACATCTTGAAGGCAGCTCTCGTTTGGTGCTCCCTTGGTACTGACACGTGAAGGCCCGCATTCCTGACTGTGGGATCTGTATCCTCCTCCAAGGAGTTTATAAATACCAGTAAGAAGTCAGTAAATAGAGTCAGGTTTCATAAGTATATATATAAAAAAGCCTTCCTTCTTTTTCTAGGTGAGTCCTTTCTACAGAGCCCCGTCTCCCCCTCCTACCCGCACTCCCTTTCCCTAAGGTGTTATTGACAGCTAAACCCAAGTCATAGGAAGTGGCGCTCTGCCACGAAAAGAAGTGGGGTGAGGGTCTTACAAACAGCCCACTCACAGATTTGCATTCAGCGGGGTTGTTTTGCTGTTTTCTTTTAGATCATCTTAACTTTGGTGTCTCGGAACCATCCACTCGTGACCGTCAAGAGTAAGTGTACATTTTATTTATTTTTTTCTTTCGACTAGTTGCAAACGGAAATCGCAGTTTCGTTCAGTGGTTTTCGCCAGAGAGAATTTCATTCCGATATTTGCGTGATGAATGGGAGTTTCATGGGGAGGGAATGATAGGAAAGCCCCTCTGATTTTGGGGGGAAGGAAAAACGGGTGGAAATGAAATAAAGAAGGCACCCCCCATCTCCCTTGAGTATAACAAAGTATATTTGCAGCCACTGAGTGAAATGGTTTTTATTTTTAGTTTTGTTAATTTACTTTTCATTTAAGTATACTTAATACACATATTGGTTATATTAGTTTCAGGTACATGGTATAGAAATTCGACATTTTTATACTTTAAACGTGAGCACCCCGCTAATTCTAGGCATCATCTGTCATCCTGGGCAGCTTTCAGAGTCCTCTCAGGAGGCACATTACAACAGCCTCTTCCTTTATTTTAAATTGGGCCACCGCCCAAGAAGTATCTTGAATGACATCGGTTTTATGCTCTGTGAGGTCCTCACCGCTGTGAGCCAATGTGTTACAATGGTTAGTGCCCAAATCTGGAGATGCTTGCGACCAATTCCTGGCCGGCCTTCCGCTTACTAAGCTGCGTCATGTGGGGGCATGTCCAAATCTCTCAGTGCCTCTGTTTTCTGTCTATAAAATGGGGCTAATAATAGTTGCTAGGAGGTTATTACAAGGATCAGATGAGTTAATATCTTCAAAATGTTAAATACCTGGCACATAATGAGGTCTGTAAAAAATGTGTGTTGACTACGTGAAAATAAATTAAGCATACAGGGATACTCCAGCGCTTCATATTAAGAGATTGAAAAACTGGTTTGACCGAGAAACAATGACACTCCAGTAGCAATAAACACACCTACCACCCAAATATTGGCTTTCAATGACTATTTCCTAAGAAAAGGAACCAGAACCCTTTGGAGGAATGGTTGACTTAAGACTATGACAAGAAATATGCAAAATTAGCCTGGGGCAGTTTATCGTGCCAAAAAGCAAGGAAGTGCTCAAAGAAAAATCAGAATAGCTGACCTCCCAATGGTAGGGTGTGAGGCAAGGTGAGTCCAAAGGAGAGAAAGTGCCCCCAGTGGTCAAAGGTGGAACGATTTGAGCAACAAAATAAATTAGTATTGGGATTAAGCCAACGTATGACATAGCAACTGTACTGATATCAGTAAATCGTTGGAAAAGTATTGGAGGAGACTAGAGAATGCTCCCGTGCGGAATTCAAAACCATGTGTGTGGAATGCTCTGCTGGAAAGCAGAAGTAAAGCCGACTCCCAGGGGGGCTGCACATCGTATGGAAAGAGGTGGGGGGAAAGGGTGCCTTACAGTAGGGAACCTGTCAAATGCTACCTCAAACCAGGTGACCTAGGTTAACATCAATAGTGCTACCTTGTCCTGAAAGCAGGTACATTTCATACGATGCATTGAGAATGGCGCTTGGTCTCTGTGGGCTTTCTCTTCAAAACACATCACTCCGGTCTCATCCCTAGAAGAACATAAGACAAATTCCAACAGAGGGACATCCTACCCATCCTATTTGGCCAGTATCTTCAAAACTGTCCAGGTCATCAAAAACAAACGTAGCCGAAACCAGTTTGGCTCAGTGGATAGAGCGTCAGCCTGTGGACTGAAAGGTCACAGGTTCGATTCTGGTGGGGGGCACGTACCTTGGTTGCAGGCACATCCCCAGTAAGGGGTGTGCAGGAGGCGGCTGATCGATGCCTCTCTCTCATCGATGTTTCTAACTCTCTATTCTTCTCCCTTCAGCTAAGTGTTCCGTGGTATTCTGGATGAAAAAACAGGAGATAAAAAAAACAGGGAACGAGGAATAAAGTATGGAGTTTAGTTGATGATAATGTATCACTGTTGGTTCATAACTGTGAAAAATGTGCTCTGCTAACGTATGATAGATATTATTCACAGTGGAAACTGGGTGGGGGGTGCAGGAACTCGGTACCGTCTTCACAATAATTCTGTCCACCTCAAATTGTTTGAGAAGCAAGTTTGTTGAAAAATGATGAAGTACCCAAACATGAAAAAACTGGTTTGGAGGCACACTTTGTCCAATTTTCAAGCACCAATGAAATACGAGTATCCTGAAAATGGTTGAACTCATTTTTGTTTTGAAACTCAGGCATAGTTAATTATATTCTGCATTGAAGTTTTAATAAAGGTGTGCATGTCGATAAAGCCTAGTGCTCTCTTTCTGTAGTCCTCAAAAGGAGGAAGAATATGACAATTGGCAACCCAAAACTTATTTTTTTACCCTCACTCGAGGATATTTTTTCTATTGATTTTTAAGTGAAAGTGGGAGAGGGTTTGGTTGCCTCCCTGCATACACCCAACATGGAGACTGAACCTGCAATTTAGGTATGTGCCCTTGACAGGGAATCAAACCCAAGACCCTCTGGTGTGCGGGCCCACGCTCTAACCATGGAGCAACACCGGCCAGGGCAACACAGAAATTTTTTGCAAGAATAATTGTTATTGGAGTTCAGAGTGGATGGTGACATGTGCATTCGTTACATATCGCAGCAGAACAAATCGCCGTGAATTGAGTGGCATGAAAGAGCAGGTAATCATTATCCCGCGGTTCCTGTGCGCCAGGAATCTGGGTGCAGCTTAGCTGGAGCTTCTCTTTAGGACGAGAAGGGATGTAGTCAAGGTCTTGTCTGGGCTGTGTTCCTCCTGGGACCTTGGGTTTCTTTTCTTCCAGAACGCGTGGTTGTTGGCAGAATTAAGGCGGGGTTTTAGGACTGAGGTGCCCTGCTTTTTTGCTGGCCGTCTCCTAGGGCTCTCTCATCTCCTAGAGAGTGTTCACCTGGCTTTCCACGTGGCCACTTGCTTCTCACAAGCCTGCCACAGCGAGGCAGAGTCAAGCCAGCAGGAGACTCCCTGACTCCGGCTGCTCAGATGGAGTCTTGCAGAGTGTAACCTGGTCCAGGGAGCTCTGGCCTTGTATTCCAGTGACTAGACACAAGTCAGGGGTGGTGCCCGCCTCCTGGGAGGGTATCCTATGAGGGGGTGATTGACTGGGGATCCCCGTAGCATGTACCCATGACAACAGGAGAGGTTTAGTAAACAGGTATGGGCAGCTGGGTATCGGAGAAGAGGGGGACAAAGAGAAAGAGCTTGCTTCTTGCTTGCAGTCAGACTAAAGCTCAAGGTACATAAATGGATTTAATTTCCCCTCCTCCCGCCCTCCCCCAACATAAAATTATACCCCTCCAAGTTTAAAAATACCCCTCCTCAAAGTGATCAGCTAAGAGCTCTGATGATATGAAGATGAAGAAAGCAGAGAAGGATATTTGGAGATGGCTCATAAACACATCACCTGACTCGGGCCTTTTCTTTTTAGCCGTGAAAAAATTTGCACAGAAATGTGTTTGCAATTCAATGGCAATGAAGTTTATGCACTTTAAGAAATCTCTACCAGAGTTCAGATAAAATGGTCTGCTTTTCATGACAATCTTTTCATTAATTTTTGAGATTGTTGACTTTTTTAGTACTTACGTTTTAAAATTCTGTCTACTAATAATTAGGATGATAATCTTTAGGTTGTTTTTCTTGCATTTTACACAATGTTGAAAAATCTGTGTATTTTAAGTGTCTTAAATATTCATTCTCACCGATTTCTTTTTATGGATTCTGAATCCTTTTCTTATAAAACATTAAATGCAAAAATACTGGTTCTGTCATCTTGCTCCAGTATTGGAATCATCTCCCAGATTCTTCTGAGTTCATTTTTTTTTTCTTTCTGATTGCTTCTTGGAACACCAGAATGTCCCGGAAATCCTGACACTTAGGCGTCGGATCTTCGTTAGCCAAGTTGCTGTGCGCATCTGGAAGTAAAGCACAAGCATCCTTTGTTAGACACGGTCTATGCCTAACTGTGTGCTTGAATAATGTGATCACTGTCTCTGTGCGTGTCCACGGAGGTTACTACAGACCTATTAGCAGACCGAACCGCAGACCTTGGCCGTTCAGGTCTCAGATGCGCAGCCACCTGGGAGAAAACAGGACACTTGTGGCAATGTACCTCACTAGCAGCCAGAAGCTGAAATGAAATATAGGCTGGAAATATAATTCTGTAAGAAACAGAGGAGGGAGGATTTCTTGTGGACCCTCCTCCCTCGCCCTTCACCCCTCTCGCCAGTCTCCTCCGATCTGTGATTTTCTCCTTTCTGCTCACTCATGACTAAGCCTCAGGCTGTGGCGGCCGCCGGTTTCTCTTGTGCCAACGGGGACAAAGGCTGGTTATTCGGCCTGGTGAGAACATCATCATCACCTGTAGCCTTTGCGAAACAACTCATTTAGCCAAGAAAGGTCAGAGCCGGCTTGCTTCCTTCCTTTCTTCCTTGCAGTTGTTTTCTCTGTGAAAATTAAATAAAGGGATCTTTTATGAAAACACAATTATGAGTTAGAGCAAATAGAAATAACCTTTCCCGCTTGAGAAGGGAGTCTTAAGCGAACGCCCGGAAGAGGAGCCTCTGTCTCTGGTTTGGAAGGTCACAGGATAAAGCGCTTCTTTATCGGAACTGAGGACAGACAGTGGAAATTCTTGGACTTTTTCAAGGTTGCTGGCCCGGGCCGGTCATCAGATCTCTTTCCCACAGAGATGGCTGAGGGGCGTACATAGGCCTCACTGGTTTCATCGCGTACACTTGCCGCGTGTCTTAATAGATGAATCTTCACAGAAATCACCGCATGAGTTTGTGTCTGCACCAGCCTCCCGTCATTTGGCGTCACGCTGATTAAATCCAAGTGCGGGTTTCCTTGTTTGGGGGTGCCGTGGTAGTAGTGGGTCATAGACATGTGGGTCTTCCCTTGTCATGGCAGACATTCACCGCCTGCTCCTTCCACCGGTCTCTTTGGTCCTTTTCTTGGGGTCCTGTGCCCCCAGGGAAGTGACACCACCTGCTGTCTCCCCCACGGAGGTCTCCTTCTCCTGGGTTTTCTCTTCCACCCGTGTTTTGCGTGTGGTCACGCCTGTCTTGTCTTATTCTCCCGTGGTTTGCTAGGGATACAGTGGTACCTCGAGATACGAGTGCCCTAACACACGAGATTTTTGAGATATGAGTTGTCGAGCGAGCGATTTTTGCTTTGAAATACGAGCAACAGTTGAGATACGAGTAATCGCGCGGGTTGGCCGGCTGCACACGACCCACCAGTTTACCGGGACTCGAGCGTCTCATAGTTTCCCACGCCTCAAGGTTATGGAACGAATTAAACTCGTATCTCGAGGTACCACTGTATTTTCTTTCTCCAGAGAAGCTATAAGCTCTTGGAAGGCAAGGATTCTGTCTTCTGTCTTCCGTGGCCTCACAGTGCTCACGGCCCTCAGCACTCGCTGCCCACCTGCTCCCACCCTCCAGGCCTTCAACTCGTACACCCATTCAAAACAGCTGTTTTCTCACATCAAGAGAATTACGCACTTTCCCTTTGCCTCGCCCGAGCTGGGGGCCACAGAGGTGGGGTCAGCCAATCACAATGCTCCCTCCAGTTTCAGAACCTCCCACTCTCCTCGGCGGCCCTCCTGCCCGTTCCCAGATTCGCTAAGGCCCTGGTCCTCGCAGAGGTCTCAGCTGAGGCTGACTCCTCCCAGAGCAGTTGTGTTCTAATGGAGCACCCTGACAACCAGAAATACCCCCAAAGTATTGCACCCCAAGTAAAGAAATTCCAGGCACCGTGACAGGCAGTGATGGACATATGTTTAACCCATTCTTGTCCTGCCTTCCTTAAATCTCACCACACTGGTGATGCCTACTCTGCTTGCTCACAGTCCCCGCTGCCTGCAGGTTATGAGAAGAATGCAAATGTTGGTCTCTGTTCTTACAGTGCGGATCACCTACATGTGTCTACAGAGGTGGACTAATGCACTGTGCAAGAACCTTTCTTACCACACATCCGGGGTGCCAGTCTCAGTTTTCCTACTTACCAGCTGTGTGGCCGTGCACACATTTCTAATGTTTTGGTTTTTTTTGAGGCTCCTTTTCTTCATTTATAATATCAGGATAGCAAAGCCCATTTCAAGTTTGTTCTAAAAATTCAATGAAGTAACGCAGTGGTTGGTAAACTGTGGCTCTTCCACAAAATACCATGTGTGGAGGCGCACATAAAATGTGATTAAACTTTTTAATTTGTGTTTTTTGTGTTTTTTTTTTTTTTTGAAAAACCATACAACACTGGAAGAGAGAGAGACATCAATTGGTTGCCTGTGATTGAAACTTCGTGGCTCACGCGCAGAAGTTTTTTTGGCTCTCCAAAGAAATTTCAATTGCGGTACTGTTGATATTTGGCTCTGTTGACTAATGCGTTCGCCGACCACTAAACTAAAGCATGGACCGTTCTTGGCACATCGTAAGCATATATGACAGGGGTGCCATTAATAATATCAAGGAGAGCTAGGAAGGATTATAAATTCAAGCAAGGCAGTTGGAGGTCTGAGGCTGAGAGCAGTTCCATAGAGCAAGGCGATGATGGAGATGGACAGGGATGCAGGAGACCTTGCCAGAAGCGGACTTCCTCACCTCATAGGAGAGCATGCGTGATACCCCATGTCTGCGCTGGCTTAGTCACGGGTACCTCACCCTCTGAGCACATGCCCTGCGGAAGCATTGTTGGTGTGGAAGCAGCCTGCTTGCACATTCTCACCATAGGGCAGGGGGTAAAGGTGGCTTCACCCATTCTCATAACTGTTTCCAAGTCTCCCTCTTCCCCGTGGACTGTGTAGTCCTCGAAGCCAGGATCTGCAGTCCATTCCTGTTACCCCAGACCACTGTGGAGGGTCCATGCTCCGTGCTTCATTACTGGTAGACTGATCGAAAGAGTAAAAGATGCTGGGATTTGCTGCATCCCATCTTCTAACATCACAAGTGATCCTGTAAAGGATTGACAAAGACTCAATACAAATATATGGACACATTGTTCCCATTCAAGAACATGATTCAGCCGAAACCGGTTGGCTCAGTGGATAGAGCGTCTGCCTGCGGACTGAAAGGTTTCAGGTTCGATTCCAGTAGTATCTTGGTTGTGGGCACATCCCCAGTAGGGGCGTACAGGAGGTGGCTGATCGATGTCTCTCTCTCTCATTGATGTTTCTAACTCTCTATTCCTCTCCTTTCCTCTCTGTAAAAATCAATAAATTATATTAAAAAAAAGAGAGAACATGATTCAATCCAATGAAAGATGGAGGTATTGTGGTTGTGGTTCTCTGGAGCAGCATGGTTTGTGGGATCACAGAGGAAAAAAAAAGATGTGACTTAGGAAAGTTGCAACAGCTTTGAAAATACTGGCTGTGGTGCATGAAAGGAAAAACAAATTAAAAACCCCAACCATACAACACTGGAAGAGAAGTCTGTAACATCCAGCCTGCTGATGAAAGGGATGAGCTGGCCTGGAATGGCTCACTGCAAATCCACTTGGCCCGTGATTTCACACTTCTCTGAGCGGCTGCTGTTCCAGGATGTTCAGAGATGAATGTGTTCCCATCGTATTGGCCTTCTCCAAAGCAATGATCTAAAAAAGGCTTCATGCCCAGCTGGCATAGCGCAGTGGTTGAGCATTGACCTATAAACCAGGAGTCACAGTTCAATTCCCGGTCACAGCACATGACCCGGTTGCAGGCTTGATCTCCAGTTTAGGCTGTGCAGGAGGCAGCCGATCAATGTTTCAATCTCTTTCTCCCTCTCCCTTCCTTTCTGAAATCCATAAAAATATTAAATAATAATAATAAAACAAAATTTAAAAGGCTGCATGTTTTCTTTCTATTCTTGTTTATACTTGCCATCCTGCTGTTTCCAGGACGGGCCTCTCACACTCTGCTGGGGTGGTTTTTAGTCTTGTGTGGTTAAAATTGTCGGAAGAGTCTTTGAGCTGGGGGCCACAGAGACCACGTGTGGGCATGCATGTACAGTGTTTTGAAGGCGGCGAAGCCTCGCAGGCTGTGGGATCCCAGCGTGGCATGAATCTTCACAGTGACAGAGGCACGGAGCACTTATGAACTTGTGACCAGCTGCGAAACTGCACGTTCAAGTGTATTCAGTGCTTGAAAGTGCCTGCTGTGCATCTCATGACAGAGATATAACACCAGGCGTGGTTTCTCACATGAGCTGAGGCCTCCTTGGAAGTTGCCTAGAGTCACATGATTATTTTCCAAATAATGTGATTATTTTCCAAAGGGGTGTGCTTGCCGTGCTCCTCCAGAAGTGGATGGAGCATTGGCTCCTGGATTGAAGGGTCCTAGGTTCCTTTCCAGTCAAGGGCAAGTGCCTTGGTTGCAGGTTCGATCCCCGGCTCTGGTCGGGGTACATGAGAAAGGAAACCAATTGATGTCTCTCTCTCACTCTCTCAATCTCCCCCTCCCTTCCGCTCCCTCTAAAAAAATTAATGGAAAAATATCCTGGGTGGACACACACACACACACACACACACACAGACACGAGTTGCAATGTGGAATCTAAAAATAAAATATACAAAACAAAACAAAACATAAAGCAACAAAGGGGAGTGGTAGCCGTATTTCTCCAGCACTGGCTTGGAAATGGTGTCCTAATGCCTCCTATCCCAACGCCCATCTTCCCCCCGCCCTCCCCTCTCTTGCCCAGCTCCTGCCTCCTGTCCTCACTTTGGTCTGATCTTTCCTTCCATCTGAATGGTCTCCTCTGGGCCTTGTGTTCAGGTGATGCACTTCCTGATCACAAAATCATGGTGGTACCTGGGACAAGTGGGAACTGGAAATTGGAAATAGTTCCTTAGCTCTCGAAGCAAGGGACCCCGAAAGGTTGGGGGTGTAGAGCAGCAGTTGCTTTAATTCCAATAGTTTTAATGATGGAATCAAAGGACAGAGTGGGTGTCAGGAGGGCCGAGCAGAAAGGTCACTGTCATTGCATCTGGCAACCTGGGAGTCATGAGGGACTTGGAGAAAGCAGACAGAGGTCTGGTTCCCACGGGTTAAGGAGTGAATAAGGTAAGGGAGGTGGAAATAATTAGTGTAGACTCTCTCAGGAAGTGTGATGGAGAAGAGAAGAGGAGAGATGGGATGGTAAAGGTAACAAAACAGAAGGCAGGTTTGCAAGACTGGAGAGACCAAACCCATTTTCCAGCTTTGGCGAGGGAGCCCAGAGAGGTGGCATCCTGAAGATGTAAGAGGAGCCATGGGGACAGGGGAGGGAAGGAGCTATGGGTGATGGTGGGAGGGAGAATCGGGACATACACGGAGGCCTTAACCTTTGCCTGGAGGATGCTCCCCACTCCTCTAAGGAAGGAAGGAAAGGAGTGGGGGAGGGAGAGACGGGGGAGATAAAGATGTGGAAGCTTTCACAGTAGGGAGAGCAAAGAAGGCTTTTATTTATTTTTTAAAAAATATTTTTTATTGATTTTTTTTACAGAGAGGAAGGGAGAGGGATAGAAACATCAATGAGAGAGAAACATCGATCAGCTGCCTCCTGCACACCCCTACTGGGGATGTGCCCTCAACCAAAGTACATGCCCTTGACCAGACTCGAACCTGGGACCCTTCAGTCCGCAGGCCGATGCTCTATCCACTGAGCCAAACCGGTTTCGTCAGGCTTCTTATTTTTTACATGCTGTCTGACCATGATAGTGCGAGTGCATCTATGGAGGGGGCGTTGGAGGAGCAGGAGGAGGAGAAGACTCAGACTCAAAACACTCCGTTTGCTGATGCCCAGGCCTGATCTGGCCAGAGCTCAGAGGCTGCCTGTAGCCGTCCACGGGGGAACCCTCTGTTGTGCCTTCCTCCAGCTTTCGTGATCCGCACGGATTCATCACATAATTAAATTGCTCCCCGGGGAAGAGAAAATGACACAAGTGTCATCGAACCGACTCACTCGCATCCATTTTGTTCAGGTGGGAGATTCAGGCCACGGAAAGATCAAGGCCATCTATACGTGTCTCTAACCCTAGAGGGGGGCAGCTGGGGCACCCAGCAGACGGCATTTGGGGGGGGGGCATGTGGCACTCCCAGCCGGTGAGTGCCTGTCTGTGCCATGCCACAGGTGTCACGTGGCGTTGATGGCTCTGCTCTGTCACACGCACATCTGGGCGACTCACAGAGAGGTGCAGGTGACACACGCTGGTCCCAGCCACCCTCCGCTCTGGCTCTGAGGGGGCTCCGGTCAGAGGACCGTTCTGCAGAGGGAGAGGGTGAGGCTGAGGAGCAAAGCAGCCTACAGTCTCTTTGCAGCACGGGAAGCGGGGGGCCGTTTGCCCAGCAGCGGAAGCCTGAGAAAGAGGGTTATTTGGGGGTGGGTGGGAGGCAGGGAGGGACCCTCCACCTGGGGAAGCTCTGAGTGCCTCCACCTCCAGAGAACATGAGCACACGCTGCCCCTTCTCCACATCCCCCCTCTCTCTCTCCCTCCTCCGCGCCCCCAACACAAAGACTCAGATGCAATTCCTGAAAGGAGACTCCTTCTGCGGAGTTATTTTTAGTCCTCGCTGTTAGTATTTACCCAGCTTCTCCGAGATGATGTGTGCTCCCTCCCACGGCTCTTCCTGCCTCTGTGAGCCGGGCTGGGATGGAAGGGGCAGGTAGAACACACAGCTGGTGGCCTCACTCACACGCATGTCTCCTGCAGAGAGGAGGCGGCGGGCCTGCAAACCCATCGCCCCACACTCAGCTTGGAGAGAGGGAAGGTTGGGGTCCCATGGGCTGTGGAGGGCAAGAGGCGCCTTGGTGAAGGTGAGCCCTTTAGAATGCCTCGGGGTGCTTCGTTAGGCCAAGGAGCTGCGTTAGAGAACCCATACACGCCCAGATAGATGTCAGCATGCGGGCACAGCAGTTGGGGGTCCAAGCAAAGAAGGGGGAAGCCAGAGGGAGCAGAGAGCAGAGGAGAGAAGAGAGTAAAAATCCATGCACAGCTCAGGGTCTGAGAGAGGGAAGGGCTGAAGTAAGGGAGTGAGTGGGGTTGAAAAGTCCAGGAGAGGAAAGCTTCGTAGCACCCGCAGTGAGTTATGGCTTAATGCTGAAATGCTGCTGCTTCCTGTCCCCGCCTGCTCTGTCCCTGGAGGCAGTGCCCAGAGCACAGTGCTCTGGGGAGAAGCTCCCAGGACAGGGTCTGACATGGAAGGAGGCCAGGCCAGAGTGGCGGTAGCTGCATGCACCCCTTGCCTGCTTATGAATGTATCCATGTATGCGAAGCAAAAGAGAGTTGTTCCTTTTTTAAAAAAAAAAAAAGATGTTTTTATTGATTTCACAGAGGAAGGGAGAGAGAGAGAAACATCAATGATGAGAGAGAATCATGAATTGGCTGCCTCCTGCATGCCCCCTACTGGAGATCAAGCCCATAGCCTGGGCATGTGACCTTGACCGGAATTAAACCCAGGACCCTGCAGTCCGCAGGCTGACCCTCTATCCACTGAGCCAAATCAGCTAGGGTGAGTTGTTTCCTTTTGGATCATAAAAAAAGTTTTGGCTTGATACTTGTGTTCTTTTTGAGGTTTATTATCTTTCTCCGTTTCCTAGAAATGGAGAAATGCAGGCAATGAAATAAAGGACATGTCAATGAAGGGGCTCAACCCATGGAGGGAAGAGAGAAAAGAATCCGTGACCTTGTGGATAAAATAATAGAAATGGCCCAATTCAAACAACAGAGAAAATAAACTGAAAATGGGAAGATATTAAAAGAACAGGGCCTCAGGAGACTGTGGGGATATAAAAATTGTCTAGAATGTGTATCATCAACATCTTAGAAGGGAAGAGAGAGAGAGAGAACGAGGCTAAAAAATTTTTGAAGAAACAACGGCTGAAAGTTTTTCAAATTTGACAAACTTGACAGACTTACAGTGTCAAGAAGTTGAGTGAAAACCCAAACAGGATTAACCCAAAGACATCCACACTAAGACACATAATAGTCAAATTCTATAAACTAAAGAAAAATCTTGAAAGTAACAAGAGAAAAGCGAGACCTTATCTATTCGGGTAAACCATTAGGATGAGAATGGATTTCTCATCAGAAAGCATGGAAGCCAGAGGAAGTGGCAGAATCTTTTCCAAATGCCGAAAAAAGGAACTGTCAATCCAGAATCCTAAATCCGGCGAAAATACCTTTCAGAAAGAGAAAGAAAAACATGACATTTTCAGCGGAAGGAAACCAAGAAATGTGTCACCAGCGGACTTATGTTAAAGAAATATCTGAAGTAAGTTCTCTAATCAAACAAGTGTTAAAAGAGCGAATCTTGGGACTCCAGGAGGAGGAATGAATAGTACAAAGACTAAAAAAGTGGGAATAAATACAATAAACGCTCCTTCTCCTGTTTTCTAAATTATGTGTGACGATTGCAGCAAAAATTTAAGTGTCTGATGTGACCGTCAATATATGCAGAGAAAATATTTAAGAAAATTATAAATGAGTGAGAGTAAAGGGATCTAAAAAGTGAGATAAAGATTTTATTTTAGGTGGTAAAATATCAACAACAATACACTCTTTTAAGTTATGTATATTTAACGTAATATGGAAAGCAAACATTAAAAAGGTTATACAAAGAGATATAACAAACACTAAGTAAATAAAAATGGAATTCTAAAAACTGTTCAATGAGGTTAGGAAATGAAAATAAAGAAACAGAAAATAGAGAATAAGCAGGAAATAAAAAGTAAAATGTCAGGGTTCAGCCCAAATGTATCAACAATCACATTAAGTGTAAATGGCCTAAGATTATAGAATCTAAAACAGAGATTGGCACAGTGGATTTAAAAAACTGATTCAACCACATGCTATTTACAAAAAACTACCTTAAAATATAATAATAGTAGAGGCCCAGTGCATGAAATTCATGTACGGATGGCTATGTCCCTCAGCCCAGCCTGCATCCTCTCCAATCTGGGACCCCTCAAGGGATGTCCAACTGCCCATTTAGGTCTGATCCCAGTACAGATCCAGGACTGCTGGCTCCCAACTGCTCACCTGCCTGCATTCCTGATTGCCCCTAACTGCTTCTTCCTGCCAGACTGATCACCCCTAAGCACTCCCCTGCCAGCCTGATTGATGCCTAACTGCTTCCCTGCCAGTCTGGTTGCCTCTAACCCCCTCCCCTGAGACCCTGGTCACTCCTAACTGCCCTTCCCTGCAGGCCTGGTCACCCACAACTGCCCTCCCTTGTAGGCCTGGTCCCTCCTAACTGCCTTCCCCTGCTGGCCATCTTGTGGTGGCCATCTTGTGTCCACATGGGGGAAGTTATCTTGTATTGGAGTGATGGTCAATTTGCATATTACCCTTTAATTAGATAGGATAGGAGAGTGAAAGTAAAAATATGGAAAAAGATAAACATTAATCAAAAGTAAGCAGGAGTGGTTAAATTAAAGTCTGATAAAGACTTCAGAGCGAAGAAAATGACCATGGCCATAGAAAGTCATCATATAATGACAAAAGGCTCAATCCATGGAAATGATATTCCAAATATACATATGTTGCACACAAATCCTAAATATATACCACACAGCAGGGAAAAATATGTGCAACAAAAACTGATAAAATTGAAGGAATAGACTAATTCACAATTAGAGCTGAAAACTTCAACAAAGCTCTCTCAATAATTAATACAACAACTAGACAGAAAACCAACAAGTACAGAAACACAATAACACTATCAATCAACCTGATCTAATTTAATTTATAGAATCCACCCAACAACAGTAGAAAAGACAGTATTTTCAAGCACCATAAAATATGTATACAAGCATGTTGAAAAAGGTAGTTTTCTTTAAAAGACATTTCATAGTCATATCAATTGATGCAGAAAAAGCGTTTGACAAAATAAAATAAAAAAGATTTCATTTTCAAAATTGAGCTATCAGCTGCTAATGTGTCTATACATTTTTTGGGAAGATATGCCAAAACAAAACCTCACAATTTTTAAAAAAATTCTTCACTTGAGGATATGTTTAGAAAGATGAAGTGTGTGTGTGTGTGTGTGTGTGTGTGTGTGTGTGTGTGTGTGTGGAGAGGGGAGAGAGAGAGAGAGGGAGAGAGGAGAGGAACAAAGAGGAGAGGAGAGAAAAGAGAAGAGAGAGAGAGAAGAAACATTTATCAGTTACCCCTGTACTCATGCCCCGGAAACCTAGGTGTGTTCTCTGGCCAGGAATTGAATCTGCAGCTTTATGGTGTATGGAATGACACTCCCACCGACTGAGACACTCAGTGAGGGCCAAACCTCAATAAATTTAAAAGAATTGAAACTGAGAGAAAATTTTAACACTAAATACTTAGATTACAAAAGAGGAAAAGTCTCAAGTCAATAATCTAAGCTTTCTTCTCCAGAAACTAATTTTTCAAGAAACTAAGAAACAAAGAGCAAAATGAACACAAAGCAAATATAAGGAAGACATAATAAATATCAGAGACCAATAAAATTGAAAAGAGCAAAGCAATAGAGAAAAAAGACCAAACAAAACACTGGCTCTTTGGAAAGGTCAACAATTCATAAACCTTCAGCAACACTGACAAAAAAAAGAAGAAGACACAAATTACCAATATATGGAATAAGAAATGCAACATCACTATACGCTGGCAGACATCAAGAGAATAACAAGGGAATACTTATAATCAACTCTACCCAACAAAGTTTCACAACTTACATGAAATGCAATGCTTTCCCAAAATGAAAGGCCACAACCCATACAATATAAAATAGATTTTTTGGAGGGTAGCCTTATAACTAAGAAAATTGAATTAATAATTTAGAAATTCTCCAAAGAGAAATTTTCAGACCCAGAGAGTTTCAATGGAAAATTCTACCAAATATTTGAAGAATTAACATTAATCTTATAAATCTCTCCCAGAAAATAGAAGGGGACAGAACACTTCCCAATTCATTTTATAAAGCTATTCTGACACCAAAACAAGAAAAAGACAGTACAATGTGAGATAACTAGAGACTAATGATTCCCATGAAGAGAGATGCAAAATTCCTTAACAAAACATTCGGGAATACATACAAATAATTATGTACCATAACAAAATGAGATTTATTCTAGCGATTCAAAGCTCGCTCACTATGAAAAGCAATCAGTATAATCCACCATATAAACAAGACTAAAAAATTGCAATCGCACGAATTAAAGCAGAAACATTCATGGTTAAAAAGAAAAACTCTCAGAAAACCAGAAATAGAAACTTCCTAAAATTGATAAAGAATATGTACAAAACACTTGCATCTGTTAGCATACTTTAGAATGAAAAAGTGAATCATTGTCTCATAAGATCAGGAGCAAGGCAAGGCTGTCCTCTCTCACCACTTGTACTCAGCATAGTACTGGAGATTCTACAGAGTGCAGTAAAGTAAAAAGAGAAAATAGAAGGCATTTTGATCAGGAAGGAAGAAATAAAACTGCTCTTCTTCACAGTGACGTGACGATCTACTAGAAAAATCCAATGAAATTTACAAAAAACAAAACACTTTCCTAGAACTGATAGGTGAGTTCAGCTAGGTTGCAAAATATAAAATGAACATGGGAAAAATCTACGTATTTCTATATACTAGCAATGTACACATGGATATTGAAATACAGCCTATTACCCAGTTAGGCTCAGTGAATAGAGCATCAGCCTATAGACAGAAGGGTCCCAAGTTTGATTCTGGTCAATGGCACATGCCAGGGTAGTGGGCTAGATCCACAATACAGGGCATGCAGGAGGCATTTGATCAATGATTCTCTGTCATCATTGATGTTTCTGTCTATCTCTCTCTCCCTCTCCCTTTCTCTCTGAAATAACTGTCACTTATAATTGCACAAAATATGAAATACTTATGTGTAAATCTAGCAAAACATATACAGATTTGTATGTTGAAAATGATAAAGTGCCTATGAAATGAATCAAAGAATATCTAGATAAATGGGAAGACATACTATGTTCATAAATTGGAAGATTCAATATAGTAAAGACCTCACTTCTCCCCAAATTGATATTCAGGTTTAATGTAATTTTTAAAAAAAACATCCCAGCAGAGAATTTTATAGTTCTAGACAAGATTATTGTAAAAATTTATATGAAAAGGGAAGAAGCTAGAATATCTAACACAATAGTTAAAAAGAAGAAAAACTGGGAGGAATCACTCTAACTGATTTAAAGATATACTATGAGGCTACAATAATCAAGACTGTATGAAATTAGCAGAGGGATAGATAAAAGGTCAATGGAACTAAACAGAGAAACTGGAAATAGCTGCATATAAGTTAGTCAACTGATATTGGTCAATTAGCTAAAAGCAATTCAATGGAGGAAAGACTTTTTTCCCCCAGCAAATGATGCTGAAATAATTGGGTAACCATAGGCAAAATCAAACAAACAAAAATACCAAATGGACTGTAGATTTAGATATAAAACAGAAAACTATTAAAACTTTGAGGAGAAAATATTCAGGACCTGTGGCTGCATGAAGAATTCTTAAAACATAGTACCAAGGCATGACCTCGACGAGGAAAAATAAATAAATCGGACTTGTTCCAAATTCAAAATATTTGCTCTCTGAAGGAAATCTGTGAAGAGGATGAAAAGATAAGTTATAGACTGATGGAACATATTTGCAAAGCACATACCTGACAAAGGACACATAGCTACACTGTGTAAAGAACCTAAAACTCAACAGTTAAAAAAAGAAACAATTCTACTTGAGAACAAGCAAAATAATTAAGAGAGACATTCTACTGAAAAAGGATATAGCTGTCAAATGAGCACATGAAAAGACATTTAACACCACAAGCCATTAGAAAAATGCAAATGAAGATCAAGATGAGCTATCTCTCTACATATCCATTAGAACAACTAGAATTAAAAATAGCAATAATGCCATATGCTGACAAGAATGCAGAAAAACCAAATCTCTCATACTTTGCTGGTTAAAATGGTACAGCCACTCTGGGCAGTCATTGGGCAGTTTTAAAATACGGCTCAGGAATCATTCTCCTGTGGTTTATCCCAGAGAAAGAAACTACACCCCCACAAAAGCCTATATGCAATTTCTCCTAGAAGCTTTATTTGTAACTAGGGGCCTGGTGCACAGATTTGTGCACATTGAAAGGAAATTAATTAGAAGAAATATTTTAGAGGCAGGGGAGGGGCGTGTCCAGCCCATTCACCCAGTCCTGATTGGCCGGACCCCAGCAGCTAGCTAACCTACCAGTCTGCCCCCTGGTGGTCAGTATGCGTCATAGCGACTGGTCAAATGGTTGAACAGTCAAGACACTTGAATTTTATATATATAAATAGCCCCAAAACAACTAAAATGTCCTACAATGAGTGAGCAAACAAACTGTGGTACATTCAAACTTTAGAATACTATTCAGCAATAAAATTGAGGGACAAAACAACTCTGATGGATCTCAAGAGCGTTATGCTGAGTAAAAACAAAGCAAAACAAAACACAAAAGAACCCCCACCAATATCAAAAGGTCACTTAGGGTAAACAATTGATAAACATTCCAGAAATGACAGAATTGTGAAGATGGAGAACAGTATTGTGGTTTCCAGGGCTGAGCGGTGGAGGCAGAGGGGATGGGTGTGACTATAAAATAGTAGCAGGAAGGAGTTTTGCGTGGTGAGGAACAGTTCTGGATGTTGATTATAGTGGTGGCCACGTGAATCTTCACATGTGATAAAATGATTATGGAACTGTAAAAAAATGTATTCCCTGTGGGTTTACTGAAACAAAACTATTCTTAGCTTTTGCTGTTCTTGAGCTTTATGTCTTACAAAAAATGTTATCATTTACATGTAATTACCTGATACTTGCTTTTTTTTCATTCATTATTTTCCTAAGTTTCACCTAAGGTGTTGCATGCAGCTGTGATTCACTTATTTATCCTGTTGTCGAATATTTCATTGTTTGTATATGACTCAATTTATTTGCTCTCCTGTTGGTGGACATTTGTGCTAAATATCGCTTTTTGCTGTTTTGAATAAAGCTGTTATAAACACTGTGCATATCTCCCTGTGCAAACATACAAGAGTTTCTCTAGAGAACAGAGGTAGGAGTAGATTCGTTCAATTGGAGGATATGGAAACATTCAACTTGGTAAGATTCATAAAAGAAGGTTAAGTTTTTCCCAAGTGTTTACATCAATTTATACCCCCCCACTATCAATTTAATTTGCACTTTCTTGATTACAAATGTGGTTGTTCATATTTCCATATGCTCATCCACCATTTCTATTTTGCTCCTCGGTGACAATGTGTCACATCTGTTGCTCACTTTTTATTGTCTTTTCTTTTTCCTAATGATTTGTAATATTTCTTTATATAATCTGAATACTGCTCTTTTGTTGATTTTTGCCTGTTGCAAACCCGCCTCAGATATCGCCATATCTTTTGTTCTCTTTATTGCACGTTTGTAACAGATCTGAATGTTACCGTAATAAAATTTATTGCTCTTTCCTTTTATGATTAACACTTCTGGGCCTTAAGAATTCCTTTCCCATTTGGAGGTCAAAAACAAAAAAGTTGTTTCATATTTTCTTCTTCAAGTTTTAACCTTCTGCTTTTCACAACTAAGTCCTTAATCCCTCTGGAATTGATTTTTGGCGATGACTCCTCATTGATTTTTGGCTCTAGCCTTCCTGGGAGTTCTGTTGTCTTTTCATTCCAGCTTCCCTGCCATGTATGGTCTATGCTTGCTCTGTCTCTTCAAATTGTGTTTTTCGCCTTTTGGTATGCCTGGTCATTTTTTCTGGAGAGCCAGACATGCTGTCCTGGGTAAAAGGAATTGCTGTAAATAGATCTCCGGTGGTGGCGGATAACAAAATGGAAGGTCAAATGCAAGGCCACTTTATCACACTTGGGAATATATTTCAGACACAGGGTGGACGTATTCTGAACTGTTTTCCAAGAGGGCAGATCCAATGTTAGTAAGAAGTTTGACTAAATGTACAGACTTGGGTAACCAATATCTCGTGAACCTCAGCTCATTCATTCTCTTTCAGACATCTTCAAATAACCCCAGAGCTAGTGTTGTCCTGGATACACACACACACACACACACACACACACACACACACACACACACACCAACACCAATCTTCAGATTCAGACTCTTGCTGAACATTGTTGTGGTGGACATCTGTTGATTTTCTCCCCAGTCTCCCATGCCATCTTTTCCCTTCCTCACAGTATCTGGAATGTCTTTCCATGTGATTTTTCTTTGGAATGATTCTCTCCTCACTTCCAGGGATAAACCAAACTTAATTTTAAAATATATATATATATTTTATTGATTTTTTTACAGAGAGGAAGGGAGAGGAATAGAGAGTCAGAAACATGGATGAGAGAGAGACATCAACCAGCTGCCCCCTGCATGCCCCCCCACCACCACTGGGGATGTGCCCGAAATCAAGGCACATGCCCCTGACCAGAATCAAACCAGGGGCCCTTCAGTCTGCAGGCTCTATCGACTAAACCAAACTGGTTTCAGCAAACCGAACTTAATTTAAAGTCATTCAGCAAAGTATGGTGACAGGTTCAGTCAGGGACAATCTGAGTGACCTCGGTCAGGACTGGAGCAGCCAGCATGCTCACCCTGCCCCCTTGAAAGATGGATGTGTGGTCTTCAACTACTGCCGCTATTGGTTTTGTTCCATGAGGGAAGGCAGCCGGAAGTTCAAGTCAGAGACTCCAATGATAGGATGAACTCTGGTTTCCCCCACCACAGTTCAAAGAACCAAAATAATTGTTTTGTTACTTATTTGTATGAGTGCGTTTGAGTTGGGTCTTCTGTGATTTACATCCAAAAGATGGCTGAAGGATAGTCTCTATCTATATTTCAGGGGGAAAAAAACCATATACATATATACATACTAGACCCGTTGCAGGAAAATTCCTGCAAGAATAGGGCTTCCTGTGGCCTGAGCGAAGCAGAGAAGGAAGTGAAGCCTGCAGAGGCGGGCTTCCCTCTCTCCACCGCTGCCTCGCACTTTCCCTTCTGCGCTTCCCTATCCCCGCTGCCCCACAATTTCTGCTTTCCGCTTTCTGCTTTCTCTCCCTCTTCCTTGTATATTGTCTTCAGTCTTTGTTGGGTTAATTTGCATACTTGCACTGATTGGCTGGTGGGTGTAGCGGAGTGATGGTTAATTTGCATGTTTCTCTTTATTAGTGTAAATATTATTTTAACCTGTTACTTACTATTTTAATGATGTATATACTTAAAATAACATCCTATATAATAAGATATAATATGCAAATGGTAGTTGTGCTGTGAAGTGTAATGCCAACCATGCAATGACCAGATCATGGATTATCAGGAGGATGGGGCAGCCAGCTAGAAGCAGGCAGGTGGCAGAGAGCTACAGGAGAGGGCAGGGCAGCAAGTTATGAGAGGGGGTAGGGGAGCTACAGGAGGGCAGGGCAGTGGGCGGAGAGCTCCTGGAGGGTGGCAGCGAGCTACTGGAGAGCCACTGGCACACAAATTTGTGCACAGGGCTTCTAGTATTATATAGTTACATATTGATCACATACACATGTATATATACACACTAGAGGCCTGGTGCACAAATTTGTGCACTGGTGGGGTCCCTCGACCTGGCTGGCAATCAAGGCCTATCAGGGGGCTGGCCAGTGTTGGGGAGGGACCCCAAGAGAATGGCTGGCCACCCCCCTTGTCAGGGCTTATGGAGGGAGGGAGCAACTGGCATGGGGAGGGACGGTGGGAGGTTGGCCAGCCAGTCAGGGGGAGGTGCTATGGGAGGTTGGCTGGCCATGGGAGGTTGGTTGTGGGAGCACACTGACCACTAGGGGCCAGCTCCTGCATTGAGCACCTGCCCCCTAGTGGTCAGTGCACGTCATAGCAACTGGCTAACCAGTTGTTCTTGTCATTTGGTTGTAAGGTCCACTTAGGCTTTTATAAATATAGATGAATTTGTTCTAAAGTTTATAGTCCTTCCAGGATCAAAGCCATAGGCCTGAATGCTACTAAGAATGCTTGTTTCTCCCCATTAAAAGTTGCCTAAACAGCATCTGTTTCAAGGACTTTAGACTGTGAAATGCCAGGACCTGAGTCCTACTCTTTTGAGGACTGTACCTACCACCCCTTGCGATACAAGACTCGCCCCTGACTACTTGGAGCTACAAAGACCCATGAGGCTGAACTATGTCAGTGTTCTTGTAGGTGTGTTTCCTGTTTCCTGTTTGCAAAGGCAGCTTCAGAAGAATGAAAAGTAACAGCCTTACAGAAACTGCTCTACCGAGCTGTCAGAGGCCTGCAAGTGACACTCGCTAATTATGCGCGATCTGGGTTGCAGGGCCACCGAGCTGCCGGTCATAGGCTCAGCCGCGAACCCAGGAGGACACGGGACCCAGGCTCTGCGAGGCTGCGCACCGTGAGGTACTGTTTTAACCTCTGAAAAAAGGTTAAGGATAAGAATGCAGAAAACATTGATGGGGGGGAGTGGTAGCATTATAAGTAGTGCATTTCAGCTGTGCCCATTAAGATTCAGAAGGCCAAGTTATTGCATCCTAGCCGGGTTGCTGCGTGTGTATATGTTCTGGTGTTTGGCAAAAAGAAGATGCTAACTTATATGTGTGTCATTAAAGCTGCGTCATGAGGTGTACACTTCCATGTTTAAACTCTTGATAAATTTATATTACTGGAAAGAAAACTGTACCCATTCTAATTTTATTTTTACTTTTTAAATTCCGTTCTCTTCTATGGCTACTCTGGTTACATAGAAACGTTATTGGAGTGTAAGAAATTTACCGAGCAACAAAACAGGATAGCTGATAATGAAGTAAAAACCTGTCTTGCTTCCTGGGGAAATAAAAAGGCCCTCTGCACGGACCCCTCCCTCCTTTCCCAGGGCGCTGAGTGGGCCCGGGACATGTACGAGGATCCTGCAGGCAGGTGGGCTGTTTTCTCATTCAGGAAAGATTCTTCTGAAATTCTACTCTGGTCCAATTAGGAAAGCAGCGACCACAATGGTGAATTTCCTGTTAAGACGAGAACATTATTACCTTCCTAATGTGTGGATGTGGGTCCCAGCAGCCAGCTCATTGAATATTTAGGAAATTGGCTTTTCAGAGAGGGAAATCTGGTAGATGAATTTTGTGGATATTTTTCAAAATACGCTCGTGGCCGCCGATGCGAACAGGCCAAACTATGTAAGCCAGGTAGTCTGGCTTAGGCCCTGGTCGCATGTTTTGTGGCTGTCTGTAAAGGAGGCATGGCTCAGTGGATAGAGCGTTAGCCTGCGGACTGAAAGGTCCCAGGTTTGATTCCTGTCAAGGGCATGTACCTTGGTTTCAGGCACATCCCCAGTGGGGAGCGTGCAGGAGGTGGCTGATTGATGTCTCTCTCTCATTGATGTTTCTGACTCTCTATCCCTCTCCCTTCCTCTCTGTAAGAAATCAATAAAATATATTTTTTTTAAAAAAAGGAGGCATGAACAGTAATCAAATCTTTACTTGGCCCAATAGTTTTATAGGAGGAGCAAATGACAAAAATAGAGGAAATGTGGGCAAGAACCAAACCTCATTTTGTGTTTTGCTGCTAGGAGAGGGGAGGGAGAGACATTGATGTAAATGAAAGGTATACATGCCCTTGACATGGCCCACTTCCTGTCTCCCTATCAAGCTCCTGGTTTATTAAGTACTGGAGGCCCGAAGCACAAAATGTGTGCAAGGGGCCCGGCCCTCGCAGCTCTGGCTTCCTCCAGAAGTTCGCCCGGAAGGTGGTTCGGCGGTCTGGTCTAATTATCATATGACGCTTTTATTCTTATATATTAGGGGAGCAACATGGCTGGTCTGAAGGACACCAGAAAGTGAAAGCACAGAGTCTTTATTCCATATTTGGTAGGCCAGTCCTCTTCATGTCATCTCTGGGACAGACAGTCGAGAAATAGCTGAAGCTGAGACCAGTTTGGTTCAGTGGATAGAGCGTCGGCTTGTGGACTGAAAGATCCCAGGTTTGATTCCGGTTGGGGGCATGTACCTTGCTTGCGGGCACATCTCCACCGTGAGGCGTGCTGGAGGCAGCTGATCGATGTCTCTCTCTCATTGATGTTTCTGACTTTCTATCTCTCTCCCTTCCTCTCTGTAAAAAATCAATAAAAATATATTAAAAAATAAAAAGAAAGAAATAGCTGAAGGTGTGCTAAGCAACATCTAAACTTCCGTTGTTGTTTTCTTCTCCTCGTGACACTGAGGAGTAAGTCTCAACCCCAAGGCAGGTCTCCTGGGAGCCAGAGAGAATTGTACATTCAGTGGGTAGGGATCTGGCAGCTGGAGCGGCTGTTTCTTCTTGTAATTCTCTGGTTGTAATTCTAGGTTTGTGCGTATGGGGAGCATAAACCTAGATCTGGTAGTAGGTACTGCCTTAGTTCCTTGGGTCTTTCCTACATCCCACTGGAGAAGAAGAAGGAAATGCCGGGAGACAGTAGAGCATGAGGATGATTCAGCCTCAGAACCTTTCCTGGGACCTAGAGGTGAGAGAATCAGCGTCTGCTCCAGGCCTTGCTGCTCCTCCTCGGGCATCCAGGTCTCTCCTCTGCGTCTGTGATGTCACAGACAGGAGACTCCTCACTGGAGGCCGACCCCCTTCTCCAGTGAGCCCCCAATAAGCTCTCCTTTATCCCTGGTGTATGTGGGACAAGGAGAGGCTGCAGGAGTTTGTGCTGCAGGTTTGAGGCATCTGCCAGCCCCCGAGGAGGACGGTGGGGATGAGAAATGGACAGAAAAGCTCCGGGAAAGCAGTGAACAAGGCAGCGGGCAGAGTGACCTCTATATGGAGGCTGAACCTAGAAGGGCTGGGGGTGGCCTGGGCTGGCAAACACTGCCCCCCACTCCCGGGGAGTTCTAGAACCTTGTCTATGCAAGTGTTTTATCCACACACTCACATAAACATGGCCCACCGACAGAGATCCTCATAGCAACAGGTGGGGAAAATACAGGCAACGGAACCACTTTAAAATTCCAGGTTTACAGTTATTTCCCATTTCCGGCAGCTTAGCTGTCTTTCTTTAGCTCCTTTTGGCTAGAATCCTTTCATCTGGGTCCCCAAGAATTCCCTACGCTTCCCCAAGGCTTCCTGTGTGCCTAGCTTCTTAGTGACGTGATATTACATGGGATCATCTTTTCTGCAGTTCTCTGCACTGAAGGCCTCTTCCTCGCTCCTCCTCTTAAATAGAATACTGTCTGTTTGCTCCTAGCCTCCACGTTCACTACCCTTTTTCAATGCCCCGTAAAATCCCCTTTGTCAAAAACACCTATTTTGCCAAAACCGGTTTGGCTCAGTGGATAGAGCATAGGCCTGCTGACTGGAGGGTCCCGGGTTCGATTCCGGTCAAGGGCATGTATTCTGGTTGCGGGCACGTCCCCAGTGGGGGGCGTGCAGGAGGCGGCTGATCGATGTCTCTCTCATCGATGTTTCTGGCTCTCTGTCCCTCTTTCTTCCTCTCTGTAAGAAATCAATAAAAAATATATATTTAAAAAAAAAACCACCTATTTTGTCAACAGAATATCTTTCATGAGGGGACAGTAATGGGAAGAGATTATTTCAGAGGCTGAGGGCAGAAGACATCAAATATCTAGAGGGTAATTAAAGTACGCTCCCAGGTGTTTTCAAGTGCAGACATAGAAAGAAATACTCATTATCCAAACCATTAATTTCCTGACCACCATTTTCCACATTCTTAATGCCCAAACAGCTAATAAATTAAGCAGGAGATGGGGGAGAGGGGTTGGGGGTGGAGGAAGCACACTACTTTTTTTTTATATATATATATTTTATTGATTTTTTCACAGAGAGGAAGGGAGAGGGATAGAGAGTTAGAAACATCAATGAGAGAGAAACATCCATCAGCTGCCTCCTGCATACTCCCCACATCCTCTATGGGGATGTATCCGCAACCAAGGTATGTGCCCTTGACTGGAATCAAACCTGGGACCTTTCAGTCTGCAGGCTGATGCTCTATCCACTGAGCCAAACTGGTTTCGGCTCACACTACTTTTTTATTACTATGTAGACAAAGAACAAAAAGCCGTTGATTTTTCAGCCATGTTGCAGCAAGCTCCTTTACTGTTATAGACTTCAGAGAACGATGATTTCAGTGAACCAAAAAGTATCAATTATAAGCCTCCAACTTGAGTGCAAAGAAGAATGATACAGTAGAACATGGACTCATCTATTTGGGAGCAGATTATATTAATAGGAAAGAATAATTCATTTATTCATCCAATAAATAGTGGCTGAACGCGTGCTACCTGACAGGCACGGTGCTAGATGAGGGAATATTAATGGGAAATGAGGCCGGCATGGCTTCTGCCTACAGCTGAGTGGTATGAGGGGGGAAGAGACATTAATCAAATAACTACACAAATTGTATTTCACAAAGGCGGTAAGTGCTATGATGAAAATCAAACCAAACGCGAGACACGGTGAGATGATAAAATATAGGCACTGTTGCCAAAACCAGTTTGGCTCAGTGGATAGATCTTTGGCCTGCAGACTGAAGGGTCCCAGGTTCGATTCTTGGTTGCGGGCACATCCCCAGTGGGAGGCAGATGATCGATGTTTCTTTCTCATTGATGTTTCTAACTCTCTATCCCTTTCCCTTTCTCTCTGTAAAAAAATCAATAAAATATATTTTTTAAAAATATATAGGCACTGCACCCAGTGGAGCGGTGATCACAGAGGCCTTGCTGAAGGAATCTGAGGGCTGGGGGTGGAGAGGTGTGTGCTGGGCAGAGGCTCTGAGACAGAAGAGAGCGTGGAGTGTACTGGGAATTGAACTGTGGCCAATTCAGTGGGGAGCCAGGGGGCATGATGGGAGGGAAGCTGGAAAGGGGGTAGGGGCAGGCATGAAAGGCTCAGCAGAGAACGGCTGCATGAACATGTATAGTTAATAACATGCGGTGAGTCCTATTGCCTCCTGTCATGAGTGTGAAGTAAAAGCCATCTGCAATTTTATAATGACTCTGCTATGTGAGAGAAGATTTCATTCATTCATTCACTCACTCACTCACTCACTCTTTAAATACAGATAAAACCCTTGTTCACCTGGATCTTCACTTCCAGTGGAGCAAGCAGATAATGTGCAATAAGCAAAGATATAGCTGATTAAGTTTTTGTTCATGCGTAAGTGGTATGGGTTGGTTATTTGATGGAATTAAAAAAAATAACTTTAAATATGCATTGCATCTAAGCAGTTAGTTCTGCAAAGTTATATTCTCTAGCAGTGCTAGGACCATGCTCAGCACGGGTGTTCTGCACAGAACCGGTTCCCAGTCTCAGGCCTTGGAGAAATCCCCGGAGAGGACATTAGAGGGGACCTGTGGGGTTTGTATTTGTTCCTGTCGCTGAGGATCTAGTGGTGGTATTGCTACTGACCCCACATCTTACCGCCTCTTCCTGGAGCGGTGGTGGGGGTTTGAGGGGACAATGTAAAAGCCAGTGGAAATAACTGAGGTTCACATCGATGGAGCAGGATCTAAGGGATAGTATTTCAGTCTTCCTATTTCTTTTTATAAGAAGAGCTTAGTGTATCTTCTCACACACTTAATATATTTTGTACATTTTGCATAACTCCTCTCTAAAAAAAAAAAAGGTTCACATTTTACAATCAAGGGACACATCTAAGTGGAGTATTTCTTTGCCATGTTCTCAAAAGCTGTTCTTTAATTGGTGGTGCATCTTAAAATCACCAGGACTTACAACTCAGAGCGTAAGACATGGCTGGAACCTCGCTTGAGTCTCCAGTCATGCCTGTCTGTCCTGAAGATCTGCTGGAAGATGACCTGGTGACAGGGTTTGCATATCTGTCCCTAAAGCATTTCCACGGAGGCGGTTAAACCAGGGCTGCTGGGAGGGTCCCTTTCAGGTCTCACTTGCAGAAATCAGGGGTAGAGGGGAGTTCATTGTATTAAAAGGAGGCATATGTCCTTTCTGATTGGTGTTTCTAGTTCCTTGGGATATATTCCTAGAAGTGGGATCACTGGGTCAAATGGGAGCTCCATGTTTAGTGTTTTAAGGAAACGCCACACTGTTCTCCACCGTGGCTGCACCAGTCTGCATTCCCACCAGCAGTGCACGAGGGTTCCTTCCAGAAACTTGCTTGTTTCTGACTTTCAGATTAGATGAGTCAGCGTTATTTTCCTGTATGCCTAGAGGAATGATGGGGATGTTTTAGTGTGATTCAGGAGTACAGGGTTTCTCAACTGCACCCCGTGGGACCAGGTCATTCCGGTGTAAGGCTGACTACGGTATGACACCATCAAAACAGCAGCTTTTGAAAGATGTCCTCTGCAGGGCAGGCTGGTCAGTGCCAGCAGTAGCTCCACAGCCATCACTAAACATCGCCCGCTGTTTCCTGGGAGAGGCACACTCACTCTCCGTGGAGAACCACCGCGTTAGCACGTCACGATCAGCGAGTGACTCACAGCGCCGTGCTTTAGCTTCGTGCTGTAGTCATAGCATTGCCAACACGACCAATTCTAAACACATAGCTTCCAGCTTGATAGGATAGTGTCTTTATGACTCTTTAGTTCTTACATCACAATTTCAAAAGGTATGAAACCAGAATCAGAAGACTGAATAATTAGCTTTTTACAGAGCAAATGTGTACAATCCTAATGCGGTAATACTTTTTTTTCCCCTTGGTGGGGAGAGAGCAGATTACTGGAGAGCCTTTTTTTATTTGTTAAAACTACATAAAATGTTACCCTCGAGATTTAAAACTTACTTAGTGGCTTATCTATTTTTTTAAAGGTACATTTATGAGAATCTTAACACTGCCGAACATTCCAAGTCAGTCAGTTGCAAGAATTAATAGCCTTTTGATGACACACAGGAACTTAACATGAAGCAAGCACGTGGAATGAGTTCAAGTCTCGTTTACAGGGAGCTGAGAACAACAGAGAGAAAAAATGCCTCCTTTGGGGATGGCACTTGGCATTGTAGTGTAGGTTTCTGTAAGAGGGTGTTACGTTAATGTCCGTAATCTCTGTGATTTAGTCAGAGTCTCTGAAAACGGGAAGAACGTGTGTCCTCCCGTCCCTGTTAAGCGAAGAAATGACATTTCCAAATCGCTGTCATCACCCAGGATTGGACCTTTTCAAGTGACATTTGCTATGCTGTGGTGCCCGGGCAGATTTAAGATTCCACAACTTTACTTAGACATAGGGCGATACTGTAGGATAGTCCTATGTCTATCACACCATTAAAATAACTGTTTAAAAATCCATTTTTACTGTTATTATTTACTTCACCTAAAGACTTCCTGTTTAAAAATCCATTTTTACTGTTATTATTTACTTCACCTAAAGACTTCCTGCCTCAAAGGGATGCCTATCGAGACCAATATACTAATGAGACCAATAGCATTTGGTAAAATAGAGCTTTCTTTCACATCACTGTCACATTCAGGATTAGCTGATAACTTCCCATCTACACTAATAAAAGAGAAACATGCAAATGGACCATCACTCTGCTACACTCACCAGCCAATCAGAGCAAGTATGCAAATTAACCCAACAAAGATGGTGGTCAATTTGCATACACAGGCGGGAAGACTGAAGAGGGCGGGGAAACAGAAAGCAGGGTGGGGTCATCGGGAGGGAAAGTGCAGGGCTGCGGGGGCAGAGGCAGCAGCTGCGGGAGAGAAGCCTGCCTCAGCGGGCTTCACTCCCTTCTCTGTTTCACTCAAGTCACAGGAAGCCCTATTCTTGCAGGAATCTTCCTGCAACGGGCCTCTAGTTGTCTGTAAAGTTCTAATTCTTTTGCACGGCGTTTGAAGCCCTCTATTTACTGGCTGTGACTGACCTTTTCACATTAATCTTCTTGCTTCCCTTTGCCCCATCTCCATGGGGCAGGACATCCTTATACGCTTTCACCTTCGTACCTCTTCTCAGGCTGTTATCGCTACCCCTTGCACTCCAACCCACCCTTAAAAATCACTTCTTCCTTGTATTGTTCCAGTTTTAGTATATGTGCAGGAGATACACACCCCTCTGTTCATCGAGGTGTTATTTACAGTAGCTCAGATTTGGACGCAACCCAAGTGCCCTCAGTAGAGGAGTGGATACAAAAGCTTCCCAAACTATCTATTGGAAGGAGTAGATTTAAAAAAATTTTTTTTTCAAGTCATCACAGACCGATAGGTGTCCTTGTGCCCATGACCGGTGCTGAGATCCCGCCATGGGAAATTTCCTTTCGCCAGTTTGGCGACCATTCAGTGAGGCGAAGTGCATCCACTTGACCATACACTCCACTTGGTCACACGTTGGATGTTGCAATAATGCCCTACTGCTGTGCCCATGCCGAACCAATTACTTGAACTATCTGTTCTTACCCTGTTGCCGTCTGATAAGGAATCATTTGTGGGGTAGTGCTGTCCACAGGCCACGCTAACCAGCACCACCCCAGACCCTCAGCTGTTTTCAACAGTATCATCCCAGCAGCTGGCATTGCCTGTGGCAGCGTCAGCCCACTGATTACCTGTAGTATCATCACACCACAGAGGGCAGTGGCTGCATACAAAGTAGCTTGGATCAGAACTTGATCCGTTCGAGCACCTTCACGATCATCATGCTTTATTGGCATCAGAAAATAGGTAATGAAGGGGAATATCAAACTGATGTATTCTTGAAATACATGCTCTTGAGTATAAACTGTACTGAGAAAAAACACGTACCTTTAGCCTCCTAGTGCCGGTATGGCCTTTATAAACAAAATTCATTTGATCAATAATTGATTTCCTTTCACTCGAGAGTTGCAAAAATTCACTTCAATCACATTTAAGTCATATAAAGGGAGATTTTTTTTAAAAAAATCTAAAACATGGAGCCTGTTAAATAGCAATATTGAGAAATGGTCTCAGAGAATGTGTTCCTAGTAGGGGAAAAAGAAAAAAGAAAGCAACCCACACAAAAGGGCTATATTTAAACCTGAAAAGAAAAGAAAAAAAATTTTTTAATGCAACTCAAGGGGATACATTGTCACTTGTAAGCAGTCCAAAATTGTGTTTCTGAAAATGAGAATCGCATGGAGTTAGTTTAACATCTCCCACTGTAATACCTACTGGAAAAAAACACCTGAGACCCGAGTAACATTTTTTCGAAATTTGAAATGTAGCAGGTTAAAAAGAAATTACTTGGCAATGCTGTTTGAACTCCCTAGCTTTCAGTGCTTCGAGAGTCCTTCTGAAGGGTAGAAGTAGCTTCAGCTGAAGGGTCGTATGTTTTCATTGAATATTTCATTGTATTAAAGTCAGCAGCCAAGAAAAACAGGGACATTTACTATACATGTTTTTCTACCCTGATTAGCCACTTACTTTTCCATGGAACATTTGTTATTTCTGGGAAACATATGGCATATGACCAGAACCATAATTAGTAACAGTTTGATGTTATAGGAATTGGAAATTTGGCTATTTCTAGCTTCATTAGATCAGCGGCTCCCTCTGAAAGAGAAAAAGCAGTGAATACAGATCCTCTGGGTGCATTCTGGAGTTGGCTGTTTTTCCCTGCATAGTCCAAGGTATTTGCTTATTTTAATGGAAAGGGGAGGTGGTGGAAGACTCTGGCAAATACTTCTACAGCTCTGCCCCAGAGCCAGAAGGTGCCAGAAGGAATCCCTGTCTTAAGCACTTTACATGTATCAACTTATTTATTTGTTTATTTTTTTAATACATTTTATTGATTTTTTTACAGAGAGGAAGAGAGAGGGATAGAGAGTGAGAAACATCGATGAGAGAAAAGCATCAATTAGCTACCTCCGGCACACCTCCTACTGGGGATGTGCCTGCAACCAAGATACGTGCCCTTTGACCAGAATCGAACCTGGGACTTTTCAGTCCACAGGCGGATGCTCTATCCACTGAGCCAAACCGGTTTGGGCTGTATCAACTCATTTAAACCAACGTATTTAACCACTGCAATAGCAGGTGAGACGCAGAGGCATGGAGACATTCATTTGCCCCAGGCCACTTCAATGGGAAACAGTGTTCACCTCTGTGGTCTGACCCCCTCCAGACCCTCTGCTCTGACTGACACACAGCAGTGTCTTCCGTGCAGCACTGCGTGTCTGAAGAGTTGAAAAGTTCTGGAGTCCCACTGGTAGAATCCTGCTGGCAAGGTTATTTATTTATTGCAAATGACTTACGCGTAATACTTAGTAGCTTGGAAATGCTGAGTTAGCAGGGCAATACTGGATGCTGTGAATTCTGGGTAACTGAGAATTGGGGATAACCAGGGAATGCTGGGAAAAAGAGGCAAGAAGCCATTAGTTGGCAGGTAAATCTGAGCAACTTGTAGAATCGATAAACTAAAGGATTGTTGTCATCCAGGTGGGATCTGGGATCGGCCTGCAGAGAAGCCACCCTCACACAGGAGCCCCCCAAATCAGGGACATCTTTGGATCAGAAGGATAAACATGGGTAGAATCATTTGACTCCAAATGTTGAAGGGTATTTAAAACGCACCATTTTCTAGCACTTGCCACATAGACAAATACAAGGTTGGGGAGGAGACACTTCCTGGAGAGAAGGTGGGCTTACTTATGAATTCATTTATTTTATTTTATTTTTTAAGACTCGAGGGCGCTGTGGGGGAGTGGGTTAGCCAAGGCCCACAGACTTCCCACGGGGCATTTCCCGCCGGGTTCTAATGCGCATCCCCGCCAGGGCACACGGGATAATCACGCCTGCTTTGTGCTGCAAGCCGTGGTGGCCGGGCTGATGCTTCTCAGAAATAAGAAGGCATCTCAGCCTCCCCCGGCGCAGTGCGGCCCACACTGCGTTGCTAATGGAGTTGGGACGGACTGGAAAGGCAGCATCGCTTAGCAACGCGCATCGCGGTGTTTATTCTTTTGAGCAGCCGTAGCAAAAAGAGTGAGTCTTAGGCATGTCCTGGGGGGTTCCTTCCTTTTCCTTTCCTTTCCGTCTGCCACTGCTTCTGCCCCTTGCCAGGGGGGTGAGCAGGATGCTTCGACTGTGCTGCGGTGCTGGGCTTAGTCCTGCTCTCTGACATACAGAGATCAGCCCCGAGAGCTGGCCTCCGTCCAGCCAGGAACCAAAGGAAAGTAGGCTGGGGGCGAGGAAATGCAGGGAAGATTCCTTCGGTTCTCACCGTCTATGGAGGGCTCTCTTTTTCACGCCGGGCCCGCAGGTGACGGTGGTTACGTCAGCCCCGTGCGGTGTGAGAACTTGCTGTCCTCCTGGTCGGGCTGCTGGTTTTGCTGGCTCTGGCCTTTCGGGCAGAGACTGAAGTCCATTGTAGCCAAAAGCAAATGTCATTGCTATTTCCTCCTACTGAAAAGGCAGCCCTTGCACTAATCACTGTGCCCACACTCTCCTGTCCTGTATACTTCCCTCCTGTCCTGGATACTTCGCTCCTGTCCTGTATACTTCG
>PVJN01008264.1:43167-66019 GCA_004026805.1 Lasiurus borealis
ATACTTCACTCCTGTCCTGGATACTTCCCTCCTGTCCTGTATACTTCAATCCTGTCCTGTATACTTCCCTCCTGTCCTATATACTTCGCTCCTGTCCTGTATACTTCGCTCCTGCCCTGTATACTTCACTCCTGTCCTGGATACTTCGCTCCTGTCCTGTACACTTCACTCCTGTCCTGTACACTTCACTCCTGTCTTGTACACTTCACTCCTGTCCTGTACACTTCACTCCTGTCCTGGATACTTCCCTCCTGTCCTGTATACTTCACTCCTGTTCTGGATACTTCCCTCCTGTCCTGTATACTTCAATCCTGTCCTGTATACTTCACTCCTGCCCTGTATACTTCACTCCTGTCCTGTATACTTCACCAGGGTGTTGGAGAGCAGGTGGATGTTGCGGGGGAATTTGATTGGCTGGACTTCTACCCAAGCATCCTAGCTTCTCCACCTCGGGGTCCTGGCATCCTGCCATCTCCCCTCTCTGCCTCCACAGTCACCCTCGCTCCGTCTCGTAAATCCTGGTGTTCTAACATGACCTCCGCTTTCCTGGAGAGCAAGAAATCCCAGGGGCTGGGGCCGTCTTGCAGGAAAGATAGTCTCTGAAAGGCTCCAGCAGACATGGAGGGATGGAGAGGCCAGCCTTCCCCACATGAAAGCGATGGGGAACGGATGGCTTCACCACGAGAACAAGGCAGCCGCTCATCCTGGAGCCGGAGATGTCCTGCTGGCCACCGCCACACCATGAGGGATGTCTGCTCGGTCCCAGGACCGAGGAGGAGCTTTGGGGATTGGATTAGTCAGCGGAGTGTTGGGTTCTTTGTCCCTCCCGAGGAAGGTCCTAGGATGTCCGCCCCTTCTGCAGGGCCGGTTTTCTGGTCTTTCCACAGCCTTGGCTTTGCTTTTGCTGCGTGTGGCGTCCTGGGTCACTAATTAATGATGGACCCGGTCCCCTCGGTGCAGACGCTAATTGCATGTTTTGAAAAATTGCGCCATGCTGGCTGAACTAATGAGGAGCGAATGAAAAGGCGGAGGGGTGCTAGGAAAGACAGAGAGACTTTGACCACTGGGAATCCAGGAAATATCTCTCACCTATCTGTTTACCCTCGTAACCAGGGGATACAGGCCACTGGGGTCAGGGGTTGAGAAAGGACACAATGAAGTGATGAAAGCGACAAGGTCAGCAAGAAGGTCTATTGCTGTGGGCAGAAATCCTGCGTGAAGGCTACACGGGCTGGGCAGCCCTAGCCAGCTGGTGCCTCCTTTGGGGGAAAGGGATTTCCTGAAAATGGGGGGAAGGGCCAGGACTTTGAGGACCACATCACAAACATCTGGGTCTGGACTCTGCTGTTTACTCACTGTGGGGCTTGGAGCACATGCCTGCCTCGGTGGGAACCCAGCTCTTCCCCTGTGGAAGGAACAACCAGAGGACTTGTCTCCCGGAACTGTGGTGAGCAGAAGCTGGGGGCAAGTGGTGTCTCGACCACTTCCTGGTAGGTCACCCTCTGAATCATTTGACTCCAAATGTAGCCGTCACGATGATGCAGTTATGTTGTCAACTGAATGACGTCATAATAATAATAAAGTTATTACAAAGGCAAGGTACTTACCCTGACACGGCCCAGGGAGGGCTGTGGGAGAAACATTATTCCCCTTCCTTCCTTTCTACTTTCTTTTCCTGGCTCATTTCTCGCCCCACCCTCCTCCCCCTCTTTCTGCCCTCCCCACTTTCCCCTTCACTCTTCCTCACAGGAAGGGGAGAGGAATCTGAAAGTTGGATAAGGAAAGGACAGCTGTCCAGCTGGGGCCTGTGGTTGCTGGGCAGGAGGCCCCAAGACCGCAGCTGGTCAACAGACAGACAAACAGCAACAACAACAAAAACACCCTGGAAACCCAAAGTGCATCCCATCATTCCGCACCACCACTTACTTATCATTTGGACATTGGTGATTTGCCGTGGCAGATTCTAGATTTTTCTTCCCTGTTAGAATGTAAGCTCCAAGATACAAGGGTTTTCATTTACTGCTAATTCTCTAGTTTCTAGAACTATGCTGTGCCTGTAGTATGTGTCTGGTGAGTGAATATTGGTTGGGGTAGAGTTTAGAGGGAGGAGGGAAGGAAGGGAGAGAGGAAGAGAGAGAGGGGAAGAGTAAGGGAAAGAGAGGGGAACGGAAGGAGGGAGGACTTTACCCAACAGAATGAGGCAATCAATCAATCAATCAATCAATCAATGTATTAGAAGGGAGATCCTCCCGTGTCGTCTAACGGGTTGACAGAGGAAGCCTGTAGGTATTCAGGTCAGCAGACATTTAGTGAGCACCCCCTCTGTGCCTGGCCCTGCACCAGGTGGTAGAGATGTAATAGAAAGTAAGTGATCTCCCAGCCTGGGTGGCTCAGTGGTTGAGCGTTGACCCAGAAACCAAGGGGTCGCTGGTTTGATTCCCAGGCAGGGCACAGCCTTGGGTTGTGGGCTTAGTCCCCAGTGGAGGATTTGTCGGAGGTAGCCTATCAGTAATGTTCCTCTCTCATTGATGTTTCTGTCTCTCTAGCCTTCTCCCTTCCTCTCTCTCTAAAAACATCATTAAAAACATTTTTTTAAAAAGTGATTGCCTTTGCTACCAAGGACAGAGGTCTAGGAGGGATGGAGAGAGTCTTACATGTGTTATAACTGAGGTAGCCTTTGAAGTAAAGTGGATCATTGGTGCATTATCAGGTATTTACAGAGTAGAAAATAGTATCAAATATATAGGTGCTGTGTTGAGTTCCTAGGGCTACCATGATGAATACAGAATCATAACAAGGAGACTTACATAACAGGAAGTTATTGGCTCACACTTCTGGGGGCTGGAAGTCTGCAGCCAATGGAGCGACAGGACCCTGCTCCTCTGAAGGCTCTGGGAAGAGTCCTTGTCTCTTCCCGCTTCCGGTGGCCCCAGGTGTTCCTCGGTTTGTGGCAGCATAACTCCAAGCTCTGCTCCTGTCTTCACATGTCCGTCTTCCTTTTCTGTCTTCTCTTCTTTTAAGGACACTAGTCATATTGGATTAAGGCTCCACCCTACTCCAGTATGACCTCATCTTGATTATTGTACATCTTCAACTACTGTATTTTCAGATAAGATCATTCTGAGATACTGGGGTTTGAGACTTGAACTTATCTTTTTGGACATCAGCCATAAGAGTTACTGATACAGGATTTTAAATGCAAGGTGGAACCTCTAAGATAATACCGGCAATCAGTACTAGGCCAGTAAAATAAAAGCAGGTCCAATGATATTAGTATAACCTTATGTTTCTACTTACACACACACATACACACACAAACACATGTGTGTGTATACAGATACATAAATATGTGTGTATATATATATATTTATCACACATCTATAGACACTCATTTACACACACACACACACATGTATTTATATATGTGCAGATAAGTAGACACAGAATTAATAAAGATGTGTGTGCATATATGGGGTCATATAAATACATAGATTTTCTAGCTCTGTCCATTGAGAAAACCTTGAAGCAGTGACACCAAATATCAATGAACATACCCAGTTTCAACAGCTTTGTTTCTAAACACCATCCTCCTAGCAAATAAATCAGGGACTCTTGGAGGAATCACTCATTCTAGAACTGAGGCATGAAAAATACAAGATGAATTTGGAGCACCTTGAGTGGTAGACAGTTTGAAAGCACTAAAATCACTGTTTTTAAAGGATAGAGCATGTCAAAAGGATACGGGGGTCAACCTGCAAGTGTCTATAGCCAACGCTGGAACAATTTGAGCCCCCAAAATAAGTAATATTATTAGGCTATAATAGAAATTCTGGAGTAAATATTGATGTGTCCATACTTATGTAAATAAATAATAGAACAGTAAATCAGTAAGTAAGATGAGAGAAGGGGCAGATACAAGATTTGCAAACTGTAAATGTAGAAGAAACAGGGCAATGGAATATCATCATTAGAACATCACAGTAATAATTGCTGCAGATGAGATGAGATCCACCGGTGAGTCCTAAGATTAGTGGCAACCTTGAAAGAGAAAAAAAAATATTTGCATAATCTCAAAGCATCTCTCCCCAAATAATTACTAATTTCTCCCTAAATATGTAGTTTTTTAACTTACACATTTCAGTTCTTCATCCAGAAGAGAAAGATTACTTTTCTTTGGATGTAGGCTGGACTCACATGTGTGTAACAAACAGAGTCTGAAAAAAAAAAGGAACATTAACCTCACGAACACTGCTTCATCATTAATATAACTACTGATAAGTCAGATGGAGAGCATCTATCCCCTGATAGGATGCCATGAGAAGGGCTATTCACCTTGATGTATTCTTTCCTTGCAAATCCTGAATCCCAATCTAATCATGAGAAAGTATCAGACAAACCCAAATTTGTAGCTTTTTAGCCTCTAAACTAGGTTTTACCAGAGTGCTTCTAACTCAGATGGCAAGGTTATCCTTGGTGATAGCAGGATATGAATTTGATTTATTCCTTGAGAAACATTTCCACGTATTTTGGTCCCTGGTGTGAAATTGTGAATCTCAGCCTGGGTAACAGCTGCGTTCCTACCCTCGGCCCTAAGTTCAGGGCTTTGCGAGTATGGCCAGAAGATGACCTCATGTCCCATTCTTCCTAGTTCCAGTCATTTCCATCAAGTGGGGTTTCCCAAGCTTTAGTCATTCGTGCCCCATCTTCCCGATTTCTACCATATTCACATTCCATCTCCTATTTTTACTTACTATCTTTCTTTAAACCACTCCCTTTTCATATTTTCCCTTCAGGCAGTACTAGCTGTGAAATTGCAGATTTTGGTGTGCCAGCTGTATTTTTTTCTAATGCATATTTCAGTCAATACACAACCCATAAGACCACCATCATTATGCACTACCTAAACTTGTCTCCAGGAATACCGGCGGTGTGCCTGCATGCTTTGAGGAGTACCTCTGTGAAGGTCAGGGGCAGCGCCCTGCTTATTTCACTGTCTTCTGTGTCCCTCACCCAGGGATCTTAGAGCTTGGGAAGAAATAAAAAGCCTTCCTCTCAATGAAAATACTGGGATCCCATTCTTAGGCATTGGGGATTGATCACTTGATTTGGTTTGGAATGAAGTACACAAATATCTAAGCCTTCCTTGGAGGGAAAGCTCAAAGGGAGATGGAAAAAGCTGGCTTAAAAGACAGGTGTCAACAGCAGAGGAAAGGGCTGGAAAGAAAGAGCAATCAACTGTAGTATAAAAAGTAGCAGGAAACAGGGGGGTGGTAGGGAGAAATTCTGGAGGGAAACACAGTTGACCAAAGAAACAGCATTAAATGAAAGGTAAGAGACTTCATAGAGGTAATTTCCTCCCCTTTTTTTGACTTTCGTACTCTCATTCATGGTGTGAAAACTGATTGGATACACCCAAGGGTCAAAGGGATGGTATTCAGTAAACTTCCGGCTCATGGGAGCATGCTCTAAACAGGTTATCTTCTCCATGATATTCAGCTTTGGCATGAAAGATGGATTTAATAATATCAGACAGGAGTTAGGAAAGAGTTTAGACTCTCTCCAGCATCTTTTCACGCTTAATAGAGAAAGAGAATGGCTTCAGCCTTTATCATAATGAAAATCTGATTGATTCAAAGCCCGTATGTGTCAGGGTCATCACATTTTTTTTTTGTAGAAAAATTGAATTCCAGAGGATTAAAATATATCTGTTTAGAAACATCTCCTCTGGCACACAGCTGAAGCAAAGGCCTGCAGATGGCCCTGCATGCATTGTGCTAGGCTTCTATAGAAGTTGATGAGTCCAAATATCACATTGTGCTTGGGATGGGGGTATATTAGGAGCCAAGTTAGCTGCACAAAGGCCAATCAGGAAAATTTTCCATGTGCTTTTGGTATTTTTCCAGATCTTTCTATTTCAATGTAGTGCTAAGAGGGAGTGTTAGTATGATTTCCATCTTTTCCAAATGAGGAAAAGAACTGGGAGACCCATACGTCCAAGAGCATCAATTCAGCCAAAAGACAAGAAGCTCTTTGTCAAGATGGGCCAAGAACGCCATTGGTTACCCTTCCCTGAGACGAATTTAGGAAAATCCCAAGAATTAAATTGCACTCCCAGCACATGAAATGCAGTCTCATCATCTACTGTTTTTCCCCCAAACCTCAAGTAGTAGGATATTTAGAATAAGGTTTGGGTTTCTTTCCAGATTGGAGAGAACACTCATTTGAAATTACATTTTCAGGTCAATTTCTACCAGATGTTCTTTAGATAACTTTTAAAAAACTTCTCTCTCTCTCTCTCTCTCTCTCTCTCTCTCTCTCTCTCTCTCTCTCTCTCTTTCTTTCCTTTATGATCAGAGAGCATTGTCCCTTGGAGATCAACTTATTGCTTTGTCTATTTTCTCCTCTCTGCTTTAGCTCCCTTTAGAGGTAGATCCATGGACAAAATCTTATTTCTCTATGTCTTGAGAGAGAGGAAGAGAGAGAGGTCTTTTGCACATGACTTGACCTTTAAGGATTTTCAAGACTATGTCAAGGCTTTTGCCAAGTGGAACCTTTGTGCAGAGGCCATGAATATCAGCACCAGCCATGGTGAGATGGCCTCCCTGGAAGAGGTGTTACCATAGGCCTTGGGCCGCTGGGTTCATGTGCATCAGCTCACCGCCCTTCACTGGTGATTTTCATTCTAGCTTGTTGTTTTTGATATAAACTTTATATGGACAAAATGACTTGTGGTAAATTTATATACAATAAACTCAAAATTTAAGAAAATCCCCCAGGGTAAAATAGAAACCATGGGGAAATACGTTCCTATTAGGTATCTCTTCTGCCTGTCCTCCAAAAACTCTCAGTTTCATTCAGCACTGTTTTCTAGTTGGGAAGAGTCATTGTCCTATAGATCTAAACCATGGAACCAGTCATGTTTCTGATGGGGAAATTTTTTTTCTAAGTCTATGAATTAGAGGGTGAAGGGCGGAGGCTGAGTTGAAAATATCAAGATGCTTAATTGGTCCTCCCTTATTCTGGTGGATTAGCAGGATGCCCGTACCAACAGCCTGGCATATCTTCTGGTTTTAGTTTCCTCAATTTTTGAATTGTAGAATAAGGTATTGTGATGTCTGTTTCCTGCGAACATGAGACACAAGTAAATATTTGAGAAATCTGATACAGGGAAGTTCGGTTCCAAGTTTGTCAAAAGAGATGGATGGCATCGAGCCCCAGTGAAGTGTTGATCTTCCTTACATCTGGTTTGCCGTGATTTGATGAAACCATCTTTGTGGGCCACTCCCGAATCATTTGGGAACTAACACATTAAGTGGGTGGATTTCTTAACACATTGTAGGCGGATCATTCTTGTGTTTTCATATTACAGTGTTTTCCTTAAATGTTAAAGGCGCGCCTTAAAATTAAACACCCATTGCATTTTGAAGTTATTTGTTATGTGTTCTTATGAGCTAATATCTTTTTAAAGTATGATACTTAGTCAAACTTGTGTTTTTTTTTTTACTCATTCAATAGAAACTCCTCTGGCCACTGGGTAAAGCTAGCCATAAAACTACTGGTGCCAAAACCGGTTTGGCTCAGTGAATAGAGCATCGGCCTGGAGACAGAAAGGTCCCAGGTTCGATTCCGATCAAGGGCATGTATCTTGGTTGAGGGCACATCCCCAGTAGGGGGCATGCAGGAGGTGCCTGATTGATGTCTCTCTCTCTCTCATGGATGTTTCTAACCTTCTATCACTCTCCCTTCCTCTCTGTAAAAAAAAATATATTTAAAATAAAACAACAACAACAACAAAAACTACTGGTGTGCAATGTGTTAAATACTGTTGTGCTAACAGTACCTGGCCTTCTGACCACGGCACAGACATGATATACGAAAATTAAAATACCTACCTGTGTAAACTTTGGTTTAAGTCTCTCATTGACACAGTACCTTTTGAGCCTGTGTTGTTATGAATGAATATTTGAGGCTGCCCCAAACAAGCGCATTGATAGGAGCCCTCAAATGCAGCCCCTCACCCTCTCTTGCCCTCCTGTTCCCGGCTCCTCCTGGCAGGCCTCCCACCTAAGCAAGTTGTACTCATTTCCTGTAGCCGCTGTAACAAACCATCACAAACTCAATGGCTTAGAACAATGCCTATTTGTTGTCCTGCCATTCTGAAAGTCAGAGTGTGAACTCCAGGTCTCAGCAGGACTGATTCCTCTGGAGGCCCTACCCTGTTTCTCCCAAAATAAGACAGTGTCTTATATTAATTTTTGCTTCCAAAGATGCGCTAGGTCTTATTTTTCAGAGGATGTTTTATTTTTCCATGAAGAAGAATATGATACACATTTATTGTTGAACAAAAAAAAAAAAAAAAGGAAATTTATTACCTGTATATGGCACAGTAGTAGTTGTCATCACAAACCAGCTCACTGATTGGCCGCAGAACAACTGGAGCTGTTCAGGCAGTGCGAAGTCTCTTTAAGTCAGGAGTCAGACGCCTTACGGTAGTTTCAGGGGCCTTATATTCCGGGGAGACCTTATTATCAGGGAGGTCTTATTTTCGGGGGGGATGCCTTACTTTTGGGGAAACAGGGTAAGGAGATGACTCACTCATTCCCTTGCCTTTTTAGCTTCCAGAGGCTGCTTCTGTTCCGTGGCTCATGGCCCCTTTCTCTCATTAGTCCAGCCTCTAGCTTTCAGCATCACCTTTCCTGCTCCTGCCTCTCGTCCTCCTGCCTCCCTCTGACAAAGAAAGCTCTTGTGATTACATTGGTCCCACCCAGGTAATCTGGGACAACCTTTTCATCCTAAAATCCTCAACTTCATCATTTCTGCTAAGAGTCCTGTACCATGTGGACATCTTTGGGAGGCGTACCATCGATGTGAACTCTAATTCAAACTTCACCTTCTACCCCTGCTTTTCTGGTCAAACCTCTATACAGTGGTACCTCAAGATACGAGTTTAATTCGTTCTGTAACCTTGAGGCGTGGGAAACTATGAGACGCTCGTGTTGAGGTAAACGGGTGGGTCATGTGCAGCGGGCCCATTCGCGAGATTACTCCTATCTCAAATGTTGCTCGTATTTCAAAGCAAAAATCACTCGCTCAATGGCTCGTATCTCAAAAATCTCGTATGTTAGGGCACTTGTATCTCGAGGTACCACTGTATAGGGCTGTTTCCTGTCACCGTAAAATGCCTCCCTCACTCCTCTCACCTGGTGGCCCCCTTCTTCTCCATCCGTGTCTGAGAGGCCAATCTTCCATGCAGGTGTTCATAATTAATCCCACTGACCCTCGTCAGTACTGCCCTCCCAGTACCCCGACATGCACAGGGCTCTTCTTGGTCATAGTCTTCGATTCTTGTGGGTAGTTGCTATTCATGAATAGTGGAAAGATGCCTCTCCACTCACTGTGTAGGCCTCTAGAAAGAGACGGGAGTTTAGAGTTGCCTTCACAGGTGACTTGAAGCAAAAAGCTGCTTGAAACTGGTTTCAGAATCACCGCACGGCAGTAAGTAGACTGCCTCGTGTGTTTTATCAACTTGATTAAAGTTAACCGAGATGATAAGCTTTCTGAAGTATATAATCTGATTATACTGGCCGGGCGGCAATCGATATAGTTCAGGTGTCTGTCCTGGTGAACCTTAGAGTCCCCTCTGTCATCTCAGCATGCATTTGTGCTTTCCAAAGCACCGACTGGCTGCCTGCCACATTAATATACGCAGAAGGATCGGGAACTGAATTTCCCATGGGGAGAATAGGGATCTGTCCTCTCAAAGCAGCATCCCTCGATTTGCAATCCCTTATTACTTCCGGAATACCAACCACAGGAAGAAATGCCAGCCTAACTCCTCCTGGCTGGTGAGAAACAGCAGATGACAGAGGAAGCCCGGTTTTCTTTTCTTCTTTTTTTTTTCTTTTAAGTGAGAAACATGGTTTTAAAGACATCCCAAAAAAGAGAGGGGAAGAGATCCAATCTTTTTAAAAACTGAAAGCAAGTCTTTGGCAGAGGCCACGCTGACAAACGGAAAGAATCCTCTCTCTGCAGCTCCAGAACCGCTATCCAGACTGAGTGAATAAGCCTGGTGGGTCAAAGAAAACCTGCGCGTTGGGAAAAAGTAGTCACGGGTGACAAATGCGCTCTGTTCTGCTCCCATGCCACCCTGCTGGAAGGCTCTGGAGTGAGTGGGGGGCGAGGGGGGGAGCTGGGTGGGGGTTCTGAAGCAGGCGCGAGAGGGTGGAGAAGTAGGCTCCTGGGTCAGCCTGCTTGGCCTTGACCTCAGACCAGCGCTGAGCAGCTAGCAGGACTGACTGGCAGATGTGGCTTTCCTCCCTGGGCCTTCACTTTCCCTCCTTGGTGTGAAGATTAAAGAAAATAGCATGGGGCCGAGACCGGTTTGGCTCAGTGGATAGAGCATCTGCTTGCGGACTGAAGGGTCCTGGGTTTGATTCCAGTCGGGGGCATGTACCTTGCTTGCAGGCACATCTCCACTGTGTGGCATGCAGGAGGCGGCTGATCGATGTCTCTCTCTCATCGATGTTTCTGACTTTCTGTCTCTCTCCCGTCCTCTCTGTAAAAAATCAATAAAATATATTTAAAAAAAATAGCATGGGGAAGTCTGTGGCAGAGTACCTGAGACATAGCAAATGCTTAATAAACATCTGTTATGCTTAATCCCTTCTTTAAAGTATAAACTGCCAGAGAACGTAAGGAAACGTTTGGCGTTAATCATACGGCCTTGGTCTCAGGGAGCCTGGAGCCAGGCGTGTGACCAGAGGTTGACTCTTCGCAAAATACTTAGCGGTTTTCTGTTTGTCCCTGTTAGAGAAACCGAGTGTTAGATTAAATACCAAAAGATAGGGCCCTAACCGGTTTGGCTCAGTGGATAGAGCGTCAGCCTGTGGACTGAAGGGTCCCAGATTCGATTCCAGTCAAGGCCATGTACCTTGGTTGTGGGCACTTCTCCAGTAGCGGGTGTGCAGGAGGCAGCTGATTGATGTTTCTCTCTCATTGATGTTTATAACTCTCTATCCCTCTCTCTTCCTTTCTGTAAAGAAATCAATAAAATATATATTTTTTAAAAAAAAGTGATAGGAACCAAATTAATGAGAAATGTGCAAAGCTGGACTTGGGTATTTGTCATTTTTCAAAAAATGTTAATCAAAATTGTGTTCCTTCTTTATTTTGCTATTAGAAATTAGCCACCAGTTCATGTTTGCTTATAATTTGAATAGTTTACTTTTAGAAAAAGCATAGCAAAGTGGAGAACATGCTAAACATTTTCAAGTTTTTATCTTAGACTTAGAAAGATCAAACCTAAAAAGGGCTTCCATAATTAAGAAAACTCTATTCATTTGAAACCAGCTCTCAAGTGGCCTCAGAGGGACAATTTGGTTAGGGGAAATCCACTAAGTCCCAGGAAATGTCACAATTAATTACTGTATAGCTATACTCTAATTTGTAATTACTATATAAATGTGCTTTATAATAATATACTGTCCTATCTAATAAAAGAGAAACATGCAAATTGACCGTACCTCTATTACCCCCACAAACCACGCCCACCAGCCAATCCAGAGTGGATATGCAAATTAACCCAACCAAGATGGAGGTTACTTTGCATATCCTGGTGCAGAGCGAAGACTGAAGACAGCGTAGAAGGAAGCCAAGCGCTGCAGAAGGGAGGGAAGCTGAGGAGAAGCAAGCAGGTGGGGCAGTGAAGAAGGGAGGGAAGCAGGCAGGGCAATAGAGACCACTGCAGGAAGCCCTATTCTTGCAGGAATCTTCCTGCAATGGGCCTCTAGTAGTATGTAATTACTTATAGATATACTTTAATTATGCTAGAGATATATTTTAACTTATATAATAACTGTGCTCCTGACCAACTGTCCTAAAGCTAATTTTTATAATTTGATTCATTTCCTCCATTTACTTACATTATAGCATCTATAACACGTCATCTTTGTTTCTGTTTGCTTTTAATGTCTAGTCACTTACCCTTCTTCCAATTCTAGTCAAATGCGGTAGTTTGAAACCTTTAAATCATTAAGGGTGTTATCAGGAAAAATAACAATCTTATTTACTATTTCAAAACAGCCTGGTCATGAATCCTTTTGGAAATTGTAAGGCTTACTTTTGTAATGACAGTCACACAGTTATTAGATCATAAGTGATTATAAATTCTTTGAGGGTAAGGATTATATCTTCTATCTACCACAGCACCCTGCAGGGAATAAATAAATAATGCCTGGACATGGGAACACATACAGCCTTGGCAACTAACTTGCTGTGGATAAGACACCTACTTTAGGTGAACACTAATTTTCTTATCTCCCTTCCTATCCCACACCGCCGGAGTCTCTAATGGAATCATATATGTGGGAAATATAATCAAATATATGAGAACACAATAGGCATCTAAGATTGAGTTTATGACAGATATTTAACACACAATTGCCTCATAATTCATTACCATTAAACATATTTGTTCAATTTTCATCTGTTTACTTTCCTTGAAGTGGATCACATATACGTTGGTTAGTTGTTTGTTTTTTGTTTTTGTTTTTAATATCACATGTGTGGTCTTAAAATCCTTATTTTGGTTTGTTCAGGCTAAGTCTTTGAATTTCTTCATGAGCTCTGTTAGCTTTGCTTCTCCCCTGCATCTGCTTTAGCATCTGTATATTTGTGCTCTTGACAGCAAGAGCCACCATGAGGGCTGAAAACCCAGTGACCAAGGGGTGGCAAGAGTTTGTAGAGCGCCATTCACTCCACAGTGAACTTCTCCAGGAGAAAAGGATATACCAGTATGGACCCCCTTGCCCCCAGCCTGGCTAAATAACGCAAGCCAAGAGGTGCAAAGCCTCTTCGTGGTGCAAAGCCTCCTGTGTTAGAACAAGTTGCAAGCAACTTAATGACTTACAATTATACAATTTTATTACCTTGTAAGTCAGAAGTACAACATGGGTCTCACTGGGCTAAAATCAAGGTGTAGGCAAGGCTGATTCCCTTAGGAGGCTCTAGGGGAGAATTCATTGTCTTGACCTTCTAGGAGGTCACCCATATTCTGTGTCTTCTGGCTCCCTTTGACTAACTTCAAAGTCAATAGCAGTTAGTGGAGTCATTCTCGTGCCACACCACTCTGACCTTGCTTCTATCATCACATCTTCTTTCCTGATTTTTATTCTGCCTCCTCTTCTGCTCTTTAAGGACCCTGGTGGTTACAGCGGCCCCACTCAGATAACTCAGAATAATCTCCCATTTTAATGTCAGCTAATTAGTAACCTGAGTTCCCTGTGTAATTATAATTCCTCTTTGCCATGCAACCAATAAATTCATAGGCTCTGGGAATTAGGATGTGGTCATATCTCAGTTTATGAGTTACAGCAAAAGCATTTCTAAGAGGGGTTGATAGTGACCGATGATTGCATTAAGAAACAAGAGAGATCTGAAGTAAACAACCTAACTTTACTTCTCCAGTACCTATCAAAAGAACAAGTAGTGCCCAAAGTTAGTAGAAGAAAGGAAATAAGATCAGAGTGGAAATAAATGATATAGAGACTAAAAACAGAAAAGATCAGAGATACTAAGGCCATATATGGCAAACCCATGGCTAACATCAGACTCACTGAAAGCTTTCCCTCTAAGATCAGGAATAAGACAATGATGCCCACTCTTGCCACTTTTGTTCATTGTGGCAATGCAAGTTCCAGCCAGAGTAATCAGGCAGGAAAAAGAAATAAAAGTCATCCAAGTTAGAAAGGAAGGAATACATTTGTCTCTGTTTACAGATGATATGATTATATATATATATATCCCTAAAATTTTCACCAAAAGAACTGTTAGAACTAGTAAATGAATTCAGTAAAGTTGCAGATTTAAAATTAATATACCAAAATTAGTCCCTAAACACTAACAACCAACTAGTAGACAGAGAAATTAAGAAAACAATCCAATCTACCATAGCATCAAAAACAATAAAATACTTAGGAATAAAATTAACCAAGGAGGTAAAAATTTCTATATTCTGAAAACTGTAATACATGGATGAAAGAGATTGAAAAAGACACAAATAAATGGGTTCATGTTGTGTGCTCATGGATTGGAAGAATTAATATTGTTAAAATGTCCATATTATCCAAAGCAATCTACAAATGCAAACCCTATCAAAATTTCAAAGGCATTTTTTAGAGAAAGAGAAAAAAACAATCCTAATATGGAATGAAAAAAAGCCTAAAAGAGAAAGATAAATACTACAAAAACTAAAGAAAAGAAAGAAAGAATAAAAACAAACATGGAAACAGTAGCTGAGGCTGGTTAAAATGTACAAACTTTCAGATACATAAGGTCTTAGGACCTGGTGTATATAGAACATTAGTAATGCTAATCCTGTACTATAGTAGTAAAATTTGATAAGAGAAGTAGAATTTAAGTGTTTCTCACATGACACACACACACACACACACACACACACATGCAAATAAGTGAGGTGATGGACATGTTAATTAATTTAATGGTGGGAATCCTTTCTCAATGTATACGTATATCAAATCATTACATTGCACATTTTAAATGTATTACAATTTTATTTGTCAATTATGCTTCAATAGAGCTGGTAAAAAATAAAGATGCACCTGACAGTGTTTTTGAAATCATGCTTGGTAAAAGCAAGTCCTATTATTGTATAAACTCCTATTCTGGTGAAATAGATAATTCAGAAAGAGGAAGGATGTTAGTGCTTTGAAAATTACACCATCTTTCACTTTTGCCCACATAGACAGGAAAGGCTTTCTGGGAGAGAGCTTTGAGATAAAATAATATAACTGAGTGGATAAAAGTGTAACATTATTGAAGTGGATTTTCTTTTCTTTTTTTCTTTTTTTTTTTTAACCTAACCAGGAAAACCTAGGGTGGCTGAGATTTTCTGCAGCAAGAACAAGAATGAGCTGTACATATCTGTGTATTCATAAAAGGCAGTTTTATGGACAGTTTAGCTTATTTATAAGTTAAAATAGAGACAGACTTATAGGTAGAGAGCAGGCAGACAGCTGTCAGGGAAAGGGAATGGGGGAGGGGGGCGGGGCAAGTGGAAGGACTGAGCCAAAAAGGAAAAAATAAGAAAAAACACATGGGCAAGGACAACAGTGTGGTGTTGCTGGGAGAAGTAGGGAGAGGTGGCGGAGTATAAGGGGATAAATAGTGATGGACGGAGACTTGACTTGGGGTGGTGAGCACACAATAGCGTGTACAGATGATGTGCTTTAGAAGTGTGCACCTGAAACCCGCATTATCTTGTTAACCAGTATCACCCCAATAAATTCAATAAAAAGGAAAAAAGACTTGAGACAAATGTGGAATAAGGATGGAAATAATACCAGAAAATAGACTTTTTAAACTAAAATAAAAAAAAATTATAAATAAAAAGTAAATAAATGAGCATCCATCTCTTGAGTAGATCCATTTCTGTAGTTACAGCTGAGCTTATCTGTCAGGATAGATTATACAGTGGTACCTCGAGATACGAGTGCCCTAACATACAAGATTTTTGAGATACGAGCCATCGAGCAAGCGATTTTTGCTTTGAAATACGAGCAACAGTTGAGATAGGAGTCATCTCTCGGATTGGCCGGCTGCACATGACCCACCAGTTTACCGTGACTCGAGCGTCTCATGGTTTCCCACGCCTCAAGGTTACAGAACAAATTAAACTCGTATCTCGAGGTACCACTGTACTTTGTAGTTGAACATTGAAGAAATTTAAACAAGAACCTTAGAATGTGGTCTTTGGATGATCAAGATAACACAGAGGGAAATGGCAGTGAGTAAAATAATCACGGCCCTAAAAATGATGCAGGACAGAGATTGCTTAGGGGCGTGTATGTGCGTGTGTGCGTGTGTGTGTATGTGCGTGCATGTACACATGAGAATTTGAGACGCACTTGTCCAGTCGACTCGTTCCTCTGACACTGGAGGAAGCACAGGCCCAGGGGAGCTGTGGCTCAGGAGGAAGGGCCGTGAGTGACAGGCCACTTGACCCCACCCTCTGGTCTGCCCAGATGCAGGTTCAGCAGGTGCTGGAACAGGGACCTGACCACCAGATGAGAGGAAGCTTAGGGCTGCTTCCCCAGGGGGGGTGCAGTGGGGGGGTCTTTTATCTAAATGTAACTGAATGGCTGACCCCAGTGGGACATGCTGGCTCAGACCGGGTGGGTAAAGAGGGACACACCGTCTGTCTCTTCAGACCCCGGCCCTGGACGGCTGCTCAGCTCAGGGGTGGCGGGAGCGCAGTTGTTTGCTCGACGAGGAAGCTGGAGGTCAGAACCCACAATATTTACGTTGGCGTCTGCACTGTCGATAGGAGGAAATGTCCTCCTTCATCCCGAACATGTCTGTTATTGAGGCGGTGCCTGCAGTCAGGTGTCCCTTTAAAACAATAAACACAACCTGTCTCTCATGTCTCGGGTTGGATGCAAGGACTGCCTAAGGCAGCCTCGTTCTCCGGGGCTATGCTAGATTTCATTTCCGCTTTTTAAGCAGGACTATAAATTCGGTAGAATTGGTCACCCATGCAGAGATTTTACTGTTATCGAGAAGGAATCATTTCTGATGGTCAAACCTTGCTATGTGCCGGCAAGAATGAAAACACTAGTTTTAGAAGCTGAGAGGGAAAGAATAAGATGCCATGTATTTCTTTTTTTTATTTTTTTATTTTATTGATATTTTTTACAGAGAGGAAGGGAGAGGGATAGAAAGTCAGAAACATCCATGAGAGAGAGACATCGATCTGCCGCCTCCTGCACGCCCCACACTGGAGATGTGCCCACAAGCAAGGTACATGCCCCGACCAGAATCGAACCTGAGACCTTTCAGTCTGCAGGCCGACGCTCTATCCACTGAGCCAAACCAGTCTCGGCAAGATGCCATGTATTTCTGATGGCAGAGGAGGAAAGTAAAGTGCCCGGTCACGTGTTTGGGTCAAAACTCTCAGCCTTGGGCACAGGTCAGAGCCTGAGACAGGAGGTGCAGGGGATTTGTGGCCTGGGGAGTGGGGAGAGGAGGAGGAGAGGAAGAGAGGAGGAGAGGAGGGGAGGAGAGGAGGAGAGAAGGAGAGGAGTGGGCCCCCTAGGGAGGAGGCAGAGAAAGGATTTGCATTCTTTTGTCACAAGGTCAGCTGCATGTAAATGGCAGCTAACACACCTTCAGTGCAGGCCACCCACAGAAGCCATTCAGCCATTCATGCTCCCTCCTCCCTCTCCTGCCTCTTTCTGGGGGAAGACATGCACAGGACGCCAGAGGGCGGCTGGGTGTGCCCAGAGGACGCACCCGTGTGTCCATAAAGGAGCCCGTGTCCCTGTTATCAGAAAACCCCTCGGGGATCAGGCTGCTTCGTGAGGACCCAGGCAGCAGGTGCAGAGACCCAGGCTCCGGGGTCCCGGGAAACGCGCCTTTCCTGACAAGGACGCGGGGCCTGTGGGTTCACCGTGAAACGGTGAGCGTGGAGCCTCCCATGTTCTACGGTTGGCCATCTCAGTCTGGAAGATTCTACATGAGGTCCTCGGGGCCCACCTGCGCCGAGGCTCTCGGGCAGAAGGTGCTGGGGGCTCAGGCAGAGCGCCCCCAGGAGGTATCCTCAGGGCTCCTGGGGAGGCTGGGATGAGCCCTCAAAGCAAACAACCTGACAGGGAACGCAAGTCTGGCCATCGCACCCGTTCCTCTTTACGGGAAACTGTTGGTAGAAGCATGGGGCGGGGGACAGAGGGGCAATGATCTACCTCGAGTTTCAAATACAGTGGTACCTCGAGATACGAGTTTAATTCGTTCTGTAACCTTGAGGCGTGGGAAACTATGAGACGCTCGAGTCTCGGTAAACTGGTGGGTCGTGTGCAGCCGGCCGATCCGCGCGATTACGCCTATCTCAAATGTTGCTCGTATTTCAAAGCAAAAATAGCTCGCTCGACAGCTTGTATCTCAAAAATCTCATATATTAGGGCACCCATATCTCAAGGTACCACTGTACTCTTTTTTAAAAATATATATTTTTTATTGATTTTTTACAGAGAGGAAGGGAGAGGGATAGAGAGAAACATCGATGAGAGAGAGACATCGATCAGCTGCCTCCTGCACACCCCCCACTGGGGATGTGCCCGCAACCAAGGTACATGCCCTTGACCGGAATGGAACCTGGGACCCTTCAGTCCGCAGGCCGATGCTCTATCCCCTGAGCCAAACCGGTTTCGGCTTAAGTACTCTTTGATAGGGCTCACCTGTCAGACCATGGCCCTTCCGATTGCCACGGACCTGGAGGCGAATCTGAGAGTGGGTGCCTGCGAAGTGACGCCACGGGGCTCAGGGGGAGCTTCTTGAGCAGTGACGTCACTCCTCACACCGGAGCGGCTTTGCCTTGCATGCACCGCGCTCATTTGGTGCTCAGGGCGACCTTAGGGGAAACTTCCCTCTCCAGACCAGGGGGGCCTGAAACGGACAGCCCACCGCGCCTGGAGGGTAAAACCCGAACACCCATGGCTTGCAAACAGAAACTAGATATTAGTTTCCATTTTTTCCCCCTAAAAATCAGTAAGAGATTATGCCTTGCCCAAATTGAAAATATTGACTGAGCCAGACACATCGAGTTTGTCCATCAGACGTCACAATGGCAGGAGGTCTCCTGAGGATGGAGAGACTGACTTCCCGCATCCAAGGGTCAGAGTGAGCTTCCCCCCCACCTCCCCACCCCACCTCCCCGCCACTGGCCTGTTCACTGCCAGCCCATGACTTCCTGTCACCTTTTCCTCAGCTCTAGTGAAGCGAATGTATAGATTCCCTTGTCTTCTCTCCGCTGACAGCGTGGACAAGCAACCTCACGTGATCCTTGCAGAGAAACCGTGAAGCGGGTAGTACTAAGGGGCAAGCACAGTCCAAACCCAGAAAACAGCAGAGCCAGCGCTTCTGTTATTCCCGGGCTGTGCTCCTTGTCAGACAGAGGGTGATCCTGCAAACGACGACCGTCTCACCCAAGTGGTCAAGTTGCGGAAATCTCTCCAAGAAGATGATTTGAGATGTGAGGTACGGTCACTGTCCTGGCTGAGGAATGTACCCCAAGTCTCCATTGTGCCTTGAAATAGAAGCTCCAGGACACTAGGAAGCCATGGTGCTGAGCCGTGTATCTGCAAACTATCCAGGACAGGAAGAGAAACCCCGGGGGTCACCCCCAGCAGGGAGGGCTAAAGACATGCAATTCCCAGCGGCACTTTAAAAATGGGCCTGATTTGCTGATAGATTTTTAAAAGCCTCTTTTCAGATGCAGAAATCTCATTTAGAAAACAGAAAAAAAAAGCCACCAAAAACCCCACATATGGTTGGGTCAATACTTGCTCTTCCTGGAGTTGTTAAAAATGATTGAAATACCTAAAAATACCCAGTGACAAACAAAATGCCTTTCTTTGTTAGCTAATACTGTTGGAAATACACATAGAAATAGAAAACAGCACCGAACGTCTGGAGCGAGGGTGAGAGCAGATGAGGCCGTGCAGAACGCCTGCTGTGCGGCTGTGTGAGAGCCAGGCGTGTTGTCCATATGTCCCAGCCCAGAGGGTGTGCTGGAGTCTGCTTCGGGGATTCAGAACCTCAGGAATGGCTTCACACGTGTGTGTGTGCGCACATGCCTGCACCACATCTGGGGAACTGTACAGAACATGATACAGCTTCGACAATTTTAAACGACTTGTTTAATTGAAACATGTTTTCCGGGAAACGAAGGTAAATATGACCACTGAGACAGGAATAGGGCCAGGTGGAAGCCATTCCCCGACTCAGGCGCAGGCAAGCTTTTATAACAACGTGCTTCATGCCAGAAGAGCAGCACACAATATGTTACAGGCTGTCGTCCCTACGGGTTGACGTGAAAAACCCAGGCCTTTGGAATATAGTGGAGTCTTTATAACACTGGGAAACAAGATGGCAAGGGACGCTGAAGAATTTGTGTGATGCCTAGACGTCTCTTGTAAGTTTTCTCCTGTCAAAATATTAAAGGAATTGTTAAGCTTAAGATGAGTTATTCATTTTTCTCTTATAAAAAGATGAGACCTAAATACGCTGTTCTTTCCTGTGATGACAGCTATGCTACCAAAAAAACAGGGGTTTGGGGGGAATTAGCACTGTATAAACTGCCATGAAGGATGAGGTGGGAAGGAGACCTATGTAATGACTCCTGAAAGGTGTGCCTTCTCACAGCCCATCTGGTCAGGCCAGGCCCAGTGCCCTCTTCCTCCCTACACTCCTATTCCACCTGTGTACACATCCACCCCTCCACCATCTCACCCATCCACCCATCTGTTCACCTACCCATTCATCTGTCCATCCGTCCATCCATCCACCCACCCATCCATCCATCCATCCATCCATCCATCCATCCATCCTACAAATACACATTGATCACTTAAAAGATGCCAGGGTTCATCCATCCATCCTACAAATAAGTATTGATCCCTGACTACATGTCAGGATTCTAGATGGTAGATATACAAAACAGACAGTGATAATCTCAGTAGCAATGCCATCAATATTCCCAATGCTCAGGAAATTTAATTCTAAGGAGGAGACACAGATCACTTAAAAAATGAATGATATCTATAAAAAGTTAGAGATGGTGATAAATGTTGTGGGAGGGGAAAAGGGAGAGAAGAAAATTAGGTTGTGCCAGGGACTACATTGAAATTTTTAATTTAATAATCAGAGAAAGCGCCACTGAGCATGCGATGTTTGAGTAGAGCCCCAGAGGACAGCTGTCTGTGCAGAGGGAACAATGAGGACAGAGGCCCTGAGGAAGGATTGTGTTGATTGGAGATGAAGGAGTGAGGGGTCCGGGGGACAGTGCTTTAGCAGACGGTGCAGAGTCCTGGGGGCCTTGCAAAGATTTGGCTTTTAGTCCCAGGGAGATGGGAAGTCCCTGGAGTTTTCTGGGCAGAGGACATGACTTAGTCCGACTTACGTTTTTCACGGGATTGTTTTGGCTGTGTTAGAAGAATAGGCTGAATGGAGTCGTCTTAATCTGTTCAGGCTGCTATAACAAAGTTCCAGGAGCTGGTGACTTATAAACAACAGTAAGCTATTTCTCACAGTTCTGAGGGCCGGAACTCCTAGCTCCGGTCGCCAGCGTGGTCCAGGGCTGGTGAGTCCCTTCTCCAGGTTGCAGACAGCCCACACCATACTGTGTCCTCACAGGGCAGAGGGCAGGGAGGAGCAGGCTCTTTTAGACTCTTACCAGGACACTAATCCCAGCATGAGGGCACCACCCCCAGGACCTCACCGAATCCTTCTTACCTCCCAAAGCCCCCACCTCCTCATACCATCACCTTAGACGGGAGGTTTCAGCAAATCAACCTCAGGCTGTGGAGCCTGTTCGGTCCATGTCGTGGGGCCAGTGCGTAAGTTGGAGACCTTGTAGGAGGCATTGGAGTCACCAAGGTGACAGTCGTCTGAGGTGACTTGGTCCACCATGCAGGTGGTGAGAGGTGGTTGAATGATTCATCGCCAAGTTATTCTGAAACTAACTGCTACTTTTTTCGTCTCCTCCACCTGCATCGTGTGTTCCCAACACCTACCACAATGCCTCCCTCACAACAATCACGAACCATCTCCTTTTTTGGGGGGGGAAATGAACTGTGCTTATTTCAAGGAATATATATATAGAAGCTCCTTGCCTCGAGTTGTGGATAAGAGGTGGTTAAAGTGAAAAAGTAAATTATTGAAAGTTTAAAGGGGACATGATGGTGGATTGTGGGCCATTATGAGAAAGAGGGTGGTTGGGGAAGTATGTTCTTCTTGGTCAGAGAGGCTGTTTTTAAGGGAGCCCTTCCTTTTCCGGCGCAGCGCTGGGTGTTCGGGTCAGACATAAAACGGTTTGGATCTGATAGAATACTCAGAACCACTGTCGGCACATTTCCAGGATGGGCCTTTCCCACAGCGTGCAGCACAGGCCCTTGCAGAGGTCCAGCGGGGTGATCATGTGTGGCTGTGTAGCTATTTATATCTTTGGGGAGTCTTTAGCCCTTGTGGGGATGTGTGTGTCACCGTTTGACGTAATTACAGGAACAAAGCAGAAGCCATCATCTTAAATACTATTTGTCGAGGGACCTAGTCATTTGGTTAATTATAGTAAACTAGAGGCTCAGTGCACAAAATTTGTGCAGTGTGGGGGACCCCCCCCCCTGGCCTGGCCTGCATCCTCTCACAATCCGGGAACCCCGTGGGGAATGTCTGACTGCAGGTGTAGGCCCGATCCCTATGGATATCTCTCTCGCAATCCGGGACCACTGGGCTCCTGTTGGCCTGTCTGCCTGTCTGATAGCCCCTAACCACTCACCTGTCTGCCTGATTGTCCCTAACCACTTCTGCCTCAGTCCCTGTTGCCATGGCTTATTCTGGAAGGACGACCGGTATGACATCCGGAAGGTCATTTGTCAGTCAGGTCTAATTAGCACATTATGCTTTTATTATTATGGATTAGATAATGGCTCCTAAAAATGTCAGGTGCTCACTGTAAATATTACTGTATGGTGTATATGGAAACCTGCAAATATTACTGTACGGTATAGGGGAGAGGGTCTTTGCAGGGAAAGATCCCGAGATGGTGACTTTATTCCAGAATGCCCCGGGTCGCCTGTGTCCTTATAAGAAAAAGTCAGGGAGAAACTGGACAGAGACAGAAGAGGAGGAGGCAAGGTGACATGGGAATGCTGACAGCCACCAGAGCTGGGCGAGGCGAGGAACGGAATCTCCCCGGGGAGATTTTGGAAAGAACGTGGTCCTGCCAACACCTTAATGTTGGCCCAACAATACATCTTTCAGTCTTTCAGCCTCCAGGACTGCA
>PVJN01008265.1:0-65833 GCA_004026805.1 Lasiurus borealis
GGAAACTGAGTCCCAGAAAGGAATAGTAATAAACTTAAGGTTATTTGGCTAAAGAACAATAACCAGATGCATATGCTTGCCCTACCAGGACAGCCTTTCAGCTGTGCCCCAGTTTTCAGTGCTCATCTGTGTACTAAACACCTGTCCTGACAGCACACAGTGTGCCTGAGACTTTGAGAGAGGCTCAATATATTCTAGAGGGGTTCAACATAGTCTATTATTGTCTCCAAGTTCTCATTCTTTCCATTTAATTCCAATATATACCCCAAATTATCCCATTCCTATCTTCTAACTTGGTGTGTCTGTCAGACTATACCTCTTACATCACAGCATTGCAGTCTTGGAAAGGACTTAAGTATTAATCATCTTCAGGTCTCTTCTTCCACATATTTGGAAAGTGAGGACCAAAGAAGAAGCAAGGAATTCATGGTCTAGTATGAATCAACAATGATCATCTTAAAGTACTGGTTAGGTGTTATGACAGTGAGAAGGAGAGAGAGTTTCTGGAGGATATACTTGAGCTGAGACTAATTTGAAAAGACTGGTAGGAGATAGCAGGCAAAAGACAGATAAGAACACTCCAGGCAGAGGGGACAGCATGAGCATCCATCCCTTCAGGAAAGTGGACTGCCATTGAGTTTATAGCCATCTCTTCGAGGAGGCCAAGGATTGTGATATCATCCTGGACTGTCAATGCTGTTTCTAAGCAGAATCGGTGCTCAGCTGCATAGATGAGATCTCCCCATACCTCTGGCAGGGCCTCAGGAGTCATTAGACATCTGGAATTTTGAGTGTGTCTGTTTTCTGCTAACAACAAACAGTATTAAAAAAGACAGGATCCAGCCTTACTTATTCTGAATTCACAAAGTATTTAAAATTATACTGGCCCAGTACTTGGTTATTTCCAGAGGCTACATCCTGGTTTCCTAAGTAGATGTGATTTCCCAGAGGTTGAGAACTCATGTGGCATCAAGATAGCAACAAGCAAAGCACTTGGCCCACAGTGGACAATCGATACAAGCTTACTGAACCAAATGCATTTCTCAATGGGCCCTAAGTTCCTTAGAATAGGGACAGGGGTCTTATTAATCTGGTATGACCCATGTCTGGCACACAGTAGGCTTTCAATAAATATATGTTGAATGGATGAGTGAATTCAATAATTAAATCAACAATATCAAGAATAGTTATCATTTTTTTTTTAGTGCTTACTGTGTGCCAGTTACCAAACGGAGTGCTTAATTTCTCTCCCCAGCCCAACTTTATTGAGGTATAATTGACAGATAGGATTGGAGATATTTCAAGTATACATCACGACTTAATATACATGTAAATTGTGAAAAGATTCCTACTACCTAGTTAGTAGTACGTATTTATCTTTTCGTTGTTGTTATACCTGAGTGCTTTACTTCTATCTTCTCATCTACTCCCCAAACAATCCTACTGGTAAGCATTATCACTGCCATTTACAGTCAAGGACACTGATGTCCAGAGGTCTTAGATCACAAGACCATCTGGTTCCGAAGCCCATACAGGCTTTAATACTGTCTCTGATTTCAGAGACAATATTATAGAATTGTTCAAGTGACATGAAACAATGCCTCTGTTAGAGGGTGAGGCACATGGGAATTCACAAAGTGTACACAAGGATTTCAGTAGTCCCCAAGCAGGAAGGATCAGTGTCAAATTGACACTCTTTCATGAAGAAAACAAACCAATTCTCAAAGGAGTGTTTTTGTTTTAACTTCTTTTGGTTTGTCCTATAAAATAAGTTGTTACAAATGACAGTTCTTATACATTTCAATAAGAAACCTCAATAAATGAAAAAAAGGGAAGTAATTTGAGCCCTACTTTTCTTATGTTTTTCCAAGAAAGAAGGGTGATTCACAAGATAAAAAGTAACTATCAAGTATTGCTTAAAAAGAAACAGAAAGAAGAATATATTTTAGGTAATGTACCAGGGACAATAGAAGCTTCCTGACAACTATCTCACGTTCAGCATTTGTCACACAAAAAGAAGTATTTAGATAGATGACCCTGGGGCAATGAAAGATTATTAATCAAAACAATGTGAAATTAAATTATGTTCAGAAGATTTTACTGATAGGAAAGAATAGTCACGCTGAAGCATCCATCTTATATAAAAATAGCTGTTTGAAATTTTAACCCTGCTATTTTGGCTTCGGTAAACACTTGCTTGCTTAAATAATAAGAAAAATAAGACTACTCCAATTCCAGAGAGGCCATAGACTATGCCTCAAACAGAGTTGTCAGTGCTGACACCAGGCCAGGCCTTGAGATATGGTCTTATGGCCCCTTCCCAGCATGTAGGCCTTCTTTCCCAGAAGGCTCAGAAGTCTCCTTCAAATTTGGGAGACAAAAGAGCTAGGGAAAGTATAAGAGAAAAGGTTTCCTACATGTGGGGGGCCCAGAATTTGAAAAGCACACTTTTCTCTGGCCTTGTGCTTAATAAAATGTAACTGCCTTTCTCTAAGCATGGTTTGTTTTTTTTCCGGTCTTCTGTAACATAATGGTTCCCTGACCAGAAAGAAGGCCAAACATGCTGGCCTTTTGGCCTCTGGTGGGTGGACCGGGTTTGGGGCCCCGGGGATCCAGACAGGCCTCCGGGAGGCACCACTCTGCTGACTTAGCAGAATTGAACCTTGGGACTCTGGGCACTCGCAGACTTCATCTGGAGAGAGTGGATGGACACTTCGGGACCTGTTGACAGAATCAGTAAAGTAGGGCCCTATCAGACAGGCCCACTCTGAGTGAGTGGAAGGCGGAGCTTGATCACCTCCCCGGCAGCCAAGGACTTCCCCCGGCAATTAATCAGGAATTAGGTGGACTGTTTAAACTCTAAGTAAATATCTGAAAGAAGTCAAAAACTCAAGACTGTCTGGTATATAAATGTAAGTGAGAGGGTCTGTGTGAAGTGAAAGCTACTTTGTGCCATCTGGCTGTACACATGAGAGTATTTGTTATCTCTTTCTGTTGTTTAATTTTCTTAAAGATAGTGCAAACCCTGCTTTAGGAGGAAGACAGTAGAGAACTTTTAATTGCTTTTCCTTGGTTTATAATTTTGCTGTATTAAACTTTTGGAGTTCTAGGGATAATTTAAGAGTATAAAATTTGTGAAGGTTGCCAATCCAGAGAAGTTTAAACAAAGACTTGTTGGGTTAAGATTAGTCATAATTAACTGTTTTATAAGCTGCCTTTTTCAGCCCTGCTAGCAAACAGAGAATCGTGATCTGGAGAACTGCGATCTGCCTGCCCTTCCTGATAGATTTACAGTGGGTCTCTGGGGGAGGAAGAGAGCTGAAAACTGCTCCAGAACAGATGTGAGAAAGGGTAGAGGCAGTGGAACTCACTCTCATTCTGCTGAGATGGAGAAGCTTTAGGCTAGGGGACAGGGGGATGGTTAGAGATATCGAAGTGGTGAAGGTTGAGATCTTCTGGGGCCTTGGAATAAAGAAGGAAAATCTGGGAGGGAGAACAGCTGTTCCTTAAGTGTAAAAAGCCTGGTTACACAGAATCTCAGACTGCTTGCCTTATTTACCCAGCTAAGGACAGAGTAAATGATTAATGCATAAAAGGGGGAGGGTGTTGGAGGGGAGAGCAGGGAGAGATAGTTTTTTGTTGATTTTGCTGGCTACAACCCAAACTGCTGCCTGCCTTGGTTTCTTGCTTATCTAAACTTTGCTAGACTCAAGGCTTTCTACAAAACCCAGTGGATCTTCCTCTGCCCCATTTTCTTCTTTTTAAACCTTTCAATACACATAAAGAAATACATATTGTCCGAGCCTGGCAGGGCAGGGTTACTGGGAACTTCTTGGGCAGTGGGAGAATATTCAGCAAAGGAATTTTAAGATATACTATCTTTAATGTAACAACTGGTTTAAGTTTTAAAAATCTCTGTCTCTCAAAAAGAAATATTTTTTTTACCTACTCTTAGTTTTATCACAGAAGGTCTAAGTCATAAATGTTAATCTAACAAATTCTGGTTGTTTACTTTTTTAGGAATCATTAAAGGATTGATGTTTCAAAGAATAAGGAATACTGAGTAGAAGGTCTGAGGCATGGTTATGTATTTTTAAAGGACATAGAAAGGTTTGAAGGCTATTTTAGAAGTGTAAAATTTACAAAAGTTGTGTATGTAATAAGAAGGAGAAGAGAAATGTTGAAAGGAAATAAAATAATACAGGCCGGTAAGCCAGAAAGAGTAAATAATTTACATTCTGCCTCCCTAAACAGAGGGTAAATGGTTATGCCAAAGTACTTAAGGAGGGACTGATAAAAGAAATCTAACAGTTACTGTTTGTTATAATACATTCAGAAAATGTTACTTTGGAAAGTCCATAAAAAGGACTGGCAAGGAAAGTCCTATCTTAAAACAGGTCAGTATATTTTTCTCCTTATATAATTCCTCCGAAATTTGGCAATACTTAATAAATAAATCACGGCAATACATTTATTTGCCTAAATTCATTAAGACCGGTTTCCAATAGTGGTTTTATTAACCAGAAATTCTGACTGGAGAATCATGTTTTAAAGAGCTCTGCATGAACTCTGAAGATTTGAAGCCAATAAGAGTGCCATGGAGAAAGTCTGGTATCCTGCTTGGTAGCCCTGAAAATAGCCGGTGTTGGAGCATCAGGCCCATACTCTACCATCACTGGCAGTTGGTCAGAGTACAAGGGGAACAATAATGGGGCCTCTGTGTCCCTGTGGAACCCCCACACACTCTGAGCTGAGAGGAGTAAGAGGGCTGAGATGGGCCTTGAAGCCTAGGGCATGGGCCCACATAAAGCCACTATAGGCGAGGACTTCACCTAACTTAGCAGATACTACACAGGCAGGCCTGACCCTAAGAGGCACATTAAGATTCAATCAAGAAATTCCTGCAAAGGTTATATTTATGCAAACAATCAGACTAAGTTAAATACAATAGATAAATTAGTCTTGATTTGGCTCTTTTGATAAACATAGTGGTAATTTTGAGGAGAAAAATTCTATTTCAATAGAAGTTATTAAAACTGAAAGGTTTTCTTTCCCTTCCACCAGACCATTTGTTACAGTTTGTCTGCCAGGTCACAAGCCCGCCTCCTTCTGTGCCCAGGCCTCACTGTCCCTCTGACAGACAGCAAGGATCTCTTGGCTCTGAGAGAAACCTCTGACCCACCTCAGCAGGAAGTAGCTAGAAGAGCCCACCAATGTCCATTTTCCCTAAAAGAATTCAGAGCCAAGATCCTTGAGGTAATATATTAGGCAGTTAGACAGATATGAGCAGAGTAAGGACAATGGACCAACAGGCACTACCAGATGTAATTAAGTTTTTCTATATCTATCTATGTGAGACAAGGGGATTCCTCAGAAGCAGGAGGGAATGAGGCTGCAGATGAAGCAGCCCAGGAGGCTGCCCTAAAACCAGTGGGGCCTCTACAGATTCTAGTGATTCTTCTAAACCCTGACCTACCCACCTCACAAGCTTACATGGAAACCCAATCTAGAAAAGCTGAAATCCATAACCAGTCTTTACTCAAGTTCTTACAGGCTTTACAGTCCACCCAGAAAGCAGTCCAGAAGCATGTCCAAGGTACTCTGCCTATACCAACTTCTGATTCAGTCCATCCTTCCACCTTGGTGACTCTGTTTAGGTAATGAAATTTGCCATACAAGAACTGACTCCTACCTGGAAAGGACCATCCCCACTGTGGTAAAGGTCGACAGGATCCTGACATGGCTTTATCACACCTGGCTTAAGACAGCCCAGGCAAAATAGAGTCCAGGACTCTTTGGACCTTCTAAAGATTAGTCCTGGCCCTCATTCTGGGCCCTTATCTTATAAACAGCACCACTGACTTTATTAAGCAGAGAATAATTCTATCAAGCTTATAGTCCTCAGGGGTCAATATAACTCCCTCACCAACAATGACCCAAAAGAGTCAATGATGTGACTCATGTACATAAAACCAGTGGAGAATGAAGCATCCATCTTATAGAAAAACCGCTGTTTGAAACTTTAACCCTGCTATTTTGGCTTCTGTAAATGCTTGCTTGCTTAAATAATAAGGAAAACAAGACTACTCCCATTTCACAGAGGCCATGGAGTATGCCCTAGATAGAGTTGTCAGTGCTGACACCAGGCCAGGCCTTGAGATATGGTCTTATGGTCCCTTTCCAGCACGTAGGCCTTCTTTCCCAGAAGGTCCAGAAGTCTCATTCAAATTTGGGAGACAAAAGAGCTAGGGAAAGTATAAGAGAAAAGGTTTTCTCCATGTGGGGAACCCAGAATTTGAAAGGCACATTTTTCTCTGGCCCTGCCCTTAATAAAATGTAACTCCCTTTCTGGTCTTCTGTAACAACACAATTAAAAATATATGTGACAAGGGTTGAAATAAAAAGAGGGGGAATTTGGCAAACTTCCAGCTAACCAGAGAAATAAGCCAGCACTCTTACTTTGTGACTGGCTTACTCTCACATGAAATAAAGATCTGATGTCAAATAGCCAAGATTCCATCCAGAATGGATGTGAACCCACAGGTGACTCCTAAAAGGCAGCTGATACTTAGATGAGGGTTTAGTTTAGTATCAAAGGAAGGAGAGGTAAAAAAAAAGTTATCAGTCAAATGCTAATTATACATACTGTAATTAGCCTTTGGGTAAAATGGGACTGTCTGTGGATGAAATGTCTTCTGGTGAAAGGAACTGTTGAATTTAGGCACTAAGACAATGGCTCCATATCTCCCATCAGACACTATTAAAAAGGGCAGGTGAAAGGGCCTGATATCATGTTGGGTTTTAGATTACAAGAGATAGTTATCTGAGAGGGCTTGGCACAAGGTAGATGCTTCACAAATATTAACTGAATATAAATCTATGAAAACTGCCTTTATTCAAAGTAAAAAAAAAATATCCATGGCTTTCTATGAGGGAGGAGAAGTAAATAATGTGTCTCTGTAGAGATAAGTCAGGATGTCAAATATGAGCTGGAGAAGGACTTTGTCTGAAAATCTCTGTCAATGTGTCATTTCTGAACAAAGGGTTTGGGCTCTCTGGCCATGGACTTATACTAAGAGCTGTGTGAAATACAGAGATGAATACCCCCATTCCTGTTGTCAAGAACGTCATTGATAGTACAGTACCAGATGTGAAGCTCACGTCCATGGTCTGACAGCTCAGTTTAGTTCCAACAAATGTTTAAAAAGACAGAAATTCCCCAGATCCAGGAAAAGGAAGAGAAACGAGAAGCAGAAGTATATCTTCCCTTTTCATCACCATTCAGCTTGTAGGTAAGAAAGAAAGGAAAAATAAAGAAAGGAAAACCCGAGCCCAAAATAATTCATGCAGAAATGAGTCCGTAGAGTAGGAATTGATAAGGGAAACCATTTTTTAATTTTAATTTTTTATTTTTAAAGCTAAGGGTTTCTCAGAGAATGACTTCTCCAGTGGCTCGTGAGCCACAGTTTGCCGTTCTGTTGACAAATGAATTTGCTGATCGCTGACCTAGACTCTCAATTCCAATAATTACAGGCTGTTGTTGTTCCTTGTGATTAAGTCCCTATCCCAGTGGTCGGCAAACTCATTAGTTAACCGTTGGCAAACCATGGCTTGCGAGCCGCATGTGGCTCACGAGCCACAGTTTGCTGACCATTAGGCTACACCAAGCAAGTGTGATCAGCCTCACTATACTGAGTTAAGTACCTAGGGAGGTAATGATGAAGGAGTGTCCAGGAATTCATGTAAGAATCAGAAAATGTGAACCCCTTCTAATGTGTCAGTTCTTTTGGGCAATGGAAAATGAAATGTCATCCTGATGATCAGGAAACAGAATGAACCCATTATTTAAATCATGCCCAGTACATGCTCAGTACTCCATAATTTTCAATAAAAATGCCTACAGCATGTGACAGGGTTGTGCTGGTGGCAGAGAAGGGGATCAGCATGGTACCCTTTTTCTGTCCCTCAGTAAGACTCCCCAAGGCCTCCACTTGCCCACTCACATGCAGAAGAGGATGCTACCTCTTCCTTAAAAAAAGGGGTGAGGCCATCAAGTAGGAACTGTCCCAAACTGACTCCTTCCCTTCCACCCACAAATTTTACCCTAATGCAGCTCCACTCTGGTTTAGAATGTATAGCCCACAAAATGCTGGAAAAAAAAAGCTTCCTTGGGTAATGAATGCTACATGTTATATATTAGAATTTATAATGCACATTAACATAGACTCAGGGAAGGGGTGATAAAAAACACACCCCTTTTTAGGTTGGTTCACTTCAGTCTCCCAAACTCATTTGGTCACAGAATTTCTTTTAAAAAACATATTATCTATTACACATCTTTGGGAAAGACTTTTAGATGGGATTCCCAAATAAACATTACTCTTTGAAACAGGACTGACTACTGTCTCAAGATTAATTACCCTAAGGTGGAGGAGGGGTCTGGGCCCTAACTCTGAGCTAGGATTCCTGCAATACCAGAGGGGCCAGCAGAAAACAAGGAGACCAAGCCAGAGAATACTCCTAAGGTCTCTTTTCACTGTGATATTCCATGATTCTGCTTTTCAGAAGACATAATCTAGTCACACTTCTGGATAATATAGTCACAAGGCAGAGATATATAGTGGAGAGGGTGTCAGACATCTGAGGACATATTTTCATGTCAGTATAAGTGGTACAAGTTTGGTTTTGGCTCATCTGTGTTAGTAATCAGCATGCAGTGAGCTCAAGGAGTTTCACTAGAAGAATCAAAGACCCAAGGAAAAAACAAACAAAACTGTGTGGTTGTATGGACCCCCAAGCAAGGCACACATACAGGCACACACGTGCACCTGAGCTATAGTTAACTAACTAGGCATATAACAGTGGAAGGCAGCGTATACTGCTGCAGATTAAAATAGAAGCTTTGGAGTCAAACAAACATGGATTCAATTTTGCTTTGCCACTTAGAAGCTGTGTGACTTTGAACAAGTTACTTAACCTTTCTGAGGCTGTATCCTCACCTGTAATTAAGGGTAATAGCGACTGATCCTTACAGAGCTGCTGTATGAATTATATTACTCTACATCAGGTGCTGTTCTGAATGTTTTAAATATATTAATGCTAATAATAATCCTATCAATATCCCTATTTGACAAATGAGAAAATGGAGGCACACAGAGAGTAAGAATTTGCCTGTTATATAGCCAGTACGTAGTGAAGCTGGGATGCAAATGCAGGCAGTCTAGCTCTTTAATCACTGCATATCACAGTCCTGGATTAAAGTAGGTCCATGATATCCCCCTGGACGACTCAGACACAAATACAAAAACACCTATACCACCCCATCATCTCTGGCTTTTAAAATGTGCTGTTTTTATCACTAGTTTATTACATTATGCAGTTCAAATGGAAAGCATGCAGATACCAGCTTCACAAACACAAGGATCCTATCTGGCTGTTCAAGGGATGCAGGAACGAATGCATCCCTGAGAAATGTGGTTCATTCTGAACGATGACTCACAGCCACTATCTTCACAAACAGCCTGCTAATTAAACTTCCTTATGAACTCTGCTAACTAATTTTTCCAATGCATGGAGGAAAAATCATTCATTATAGACCGGAATCCAAAACCTAATAGTAACGGCACAAGTAGGATCTGTGGCATTGTAATTTGATCAGCTTGAGCATTAATAACAGACACTGATGTCTGAGAGAGTTAATCAGCTTTTGTTGATTTGCGCACAGATAACTGAACAAAACATCTGGAAGGCAGACCATAAAGCAAAGCTAGCTTATCACAGGGTTGGGGTGGGGGTGGGGCTGTTAGTATTTGCTTTACCCTCATAAATCCCCTGCTTACAATGTCCTATCTTCTGGGTGTCCACTGTAATATCCTGAATTGATATAGCACTTAGCGACTTACCAACACATTAGCAGCTCATCTGATGTCACAACACAGTAAAGCAGGAGAAGCCTGTGTTATTATCCCCATATTCTGCACAACAGTCTGAAGCACAGAATTGTTTGGGCCACTTAAAGTCCCACAGCTACGGCCAGAATGAGAAATTGGTGGATCCTTCCATTTTATAATGTTGCCACTCCTAAATGTGGCCTGATTTTAAAAACAATCTCAGAAATCATCTTGACATTTTCAAATATTGAACCAAAGGCTTTCATTTACGATCTTCCAGAACCACTAACGCGGCTGTTCGTTATCCCTGTAGCTATTTTTGAGGCTTACTGGAATGCATCCTACACAGCCACACTCACGACTCAGGATGAAACAGCAAGAATGCGGGGGACACTCCAGGAACGTCTATTGTCCTAATTGGCAGCAGCATGTGGTCAGACAGACTTGGACACACAGGCAGCATGACCACTTGCCTGCTGTGTGACCTTGGGTCAGCCACTTGAACCTCCAGGGGCCTTAGTTTCCTTGGCTAAAAAATGGGCCATCCTTACCTTTGGGGATGAAATGAGATAAACAGATGGCATCTAGCAGTGCTTAATAAATGTGAGTTCTCATCCCACTTCCCTGCTTTCTCATAGGCTGTCTCCTACTTCCTACTCGGAATCACATAATGGAGGACTGAATCAGAAAAAGATATTCCATTTCTCTTTCCTCTCTTTATCCATTTGTTAGCCCAGGGGTAGGATCATGGGTGAGAGGGGGGAAGAAGTTATGAGACAGAAGGGAGCTCTTCCACTTACAGGTTGCTTTAATTACAAGTGCCCTCACAAGTACCACCCTGAGAAGGTAAGGTAAGGAGTTTTCTTCTTATTGAATATTGCGAGACTGGATGTCCAAGGGGATAAAGAGACTTAGGCAAAACCACCTGTTAAGTGTGTATCTGAGTGAAGGCTGGGGGATGGGCAGGACTTCATTAAAGTCTGCCTCACTTCCGGTTGGTTCATTGCACTGTGTCTGGTATTTTTGACAAAGAAGGATTTGGATTTGGATGGAATGTGTGTTTCAGAGTGAGGAGCATGCTGGGAAAAGAAAAAATGGCTGAGGATGAGTTCCAATTTCCAAGGTGAGGACTAGGAAGTAAGAGGAACATTCAATTTTCCTGTGTGTTGTCAGGCTCAGGGCTCTGAGTGGTGGGGAACCTGCCAGAACTCATTGCATGAACCTTCAGCAGGAAGACAGAGGCAGAGGACTAAAGTTCCAGGGTCCCAAACCTCGGGGTTTGAGGACTGAAGAGATTTGGAGCCAGGAACACCTCAGCTCAAGGCGGCAGGCAAGAAAGCCCCCTAAAAAGCACCTCCTCTGGCCCCTGCTGACACATGTGTCCATGAGACAGGAACTCCGCCGAGGCGGCTTCTCTGTGTTTGCCTGCTCTGGCCACGAAAAACAAGTCAATCAAATCAACAGAAGTTCAAGCAAGAAAACGAGCAAAGGAAAAACACAATGTATGTGATCTCAGGCTCCACATCTCATCTGTGTACAGCTGGCAACTCTCTCCACAGTTGTGGGTGTGGTGGGAACAGGGGTGGCGCTGAGATCCTGGTTTCTGCTTGAGAATGGGCTCAAGTCATCAGCATCTAGTTTTCTTTCATATAAAGAAAACTCAGGCTAGGTGGTATGTTACTTCTCAGAGAAGTTAGCTCGCCACATTTAATTTCCAAATTTTCCTCCTCATCTCCTGTTACCATTCTATGCCCATTTCCTAGTTCTACCTTGTTTTGGAAAAAATTAAAAATAAATCTATGCGTATTTTAGTTTTAGCTCTTTTCCATATTATCTTATAAGCCATTGCAAATCCTTTTGGATCAAATGGCATATAAATAAGTAAGAGGGCAGAAAGAGAGGGCAGGACAGAGAAGAAGCAAAGCAAAGAAAAAAGATAATGACAAGGAAATAAGAAGCCAAGTGCTCTGGGCTCAAGTCTTCTTTGGGCTGCACTGGCCTCATTTTTAGAGTGAGTACAGATATTGCCTCTACTGGCTATTTCAACAGGGTCAGAGGAAGTACTAAATCTAAAAGCCTTTGAAAATAAACAGGAAGGAAAAATATTGAGGATTAATGAGTATACAATTTATGCTCAGACCACCAATAAAATGATTTAATTTGATTCACAATGTTTGTGAGGAGAAGTTTCTTATCGGCCATAGAAATTTGAGTAATTAGCCTAACTAACTGTGTCCACTTAATGTTGATGGGGCTTCGTATCTCACCAGATATCCAACTACAAAACAAAGGCCAAACAGAAAAGCAAACTTAGTGAGAAATTGAAGTAGGTGGGAAGTCACACTGAGAGAACATGTACCTGACCTCCTTTGAGGTAGACAATGAATCTCAACTCACAAATGCCATGAGAAGTCTAAATATTGACCAGCTCCTTCTGTGTTAGGTCAGGTTATTTATTTAGCAAATTTATTTATTCTGTGTTAGATCAGGTTATCTGGAGACTTGGGTTCAAATCTCTGCCCCACTACTTATTAGCTGTGACCTTAGATAAACACTTAACCTCTCTGAGTTACAGTTATTTCAACATAAAGAGCGTACTTACCCATAGAATAGTCCTGACTGTCCTATTCACAATCCCTTGAAGATGTCTCTGAAGCTTGGCTCAGCTACTTCCTCTACATGGACCTGTCTCCTACATTCTATTCTTTACCAAGTTCAAGGCTCGCTCCTATCTGACACTTGTTCTGAGAACCCCGGCCCACGGCCATCTTTTTCTCCTTTGAATACATATAGCTGATGTCTTCATCTCCATTCAGCAGAGGCAGATTCGTAAGGTAACAGAAACAAAAGACCATGGCTTCGCAGTCAGACAGATCTAGTCCCACTGTCCAGCTAACTGATTCTAAGTCCTGGCTTCCTTATCTGTAAAATGGGGATGATACTACTGATCATGCATAACTGATATAAAGCTTCACTGAGGAAACTTATATAGCTGACACATAATAAGCATTCCATCAAACCTCCAACTTTGCTTTATTGTTAGAGGATTTTTGTGCTACCTTTCCAAAGAAATATAAGAGCCAGAGTCAGGACGAGTGAGTTTGGGCCCAAGTAAAAAAACAAAACAAAAATTCCCATAAAACAGCAAAGTGGATGTGTGCGTGATATGCATTATGAGCAGGCTCCCTGCCCCATCCAGACTGCAGGCTGCTGTAGGGCCCGAAATTTGTCCTGGCTTCCCTGACTCATTGCCTCTTTAGCAGCAACACGTGGGCCCAAACTATGTCTTAACCTCTTGGCTTCCTTACAAACCCAGATACAGAATTTCAGAGAAGAGAAGGAAATAACGTTTGTCTGGTCTGAGGACAGACACAAAATAAATACCGTTGGCTGATTGAAAATGCTCTGCAAAAGTAAAAGCCTTAGAAAAATATATGGTTTCCAATCTGAATTTTATCTTTTCTCCAAACTAGAAAAACATTCTATCAAAGCTCCACTTGGGACTGTAGAGAAAACGAAAAGGCAACTTACAGACCTTTAGTTCTTATAAGGAATAGAGACATAGGAGCTCATCAGCTAAGAGCACTAAGAGAGATGTGGAATGGGGGTGGGGGAGCAGTTTGAAAAAGGAATCACCGCTACTACACCTCCCAGAAGACAAGAGAAATGTGAATTTCCCATTAACACATCTCAGAAAGGCTTTCTTCCTACCCCGAAGCTGATGACTTACATTTTTAGATAATGTGTGGAAATTTCATTTTGACATCACTTTCCTGCTTAGTTCCTAGTCTCAATCAACCAGGTCATTTTACAAAGAAAAGGGGAGTGAGCAAGTGAGCATGTGTGGGAGTGTGTGTGTATGTGTTGGGGGAAGGAAGGGAGGCTGGTGAACAGGGAATTGGGCTTACGAACCAAACAGTCAGCTAAAGTACAGAAATAGAAAAGCCTTAAAATACCCAGGCCTGATTCACATCCTAGGTAAAAATCCTTTGAGACATCTCTCCTGGTTATCTGAGATTGGAAGCAGGGCAGAATCGTCTGATTTAGAAGGGAAGATAAAGAGGACGATAGCAAGGGGGCAAAAGGAAACCATACCTGACTACTGCCATCCTTGGGGGCGGGGTGAAGCAGATTGTTATCCGTATAAACTCTAAACTTCATAGCTTCAGTCAATTTCCAACCTGTCCTAATTAGAAAGGATGGGGGCTGGGTGGTCTTTGATTGCCCTTGATGGGTGTGTAAGAGACACAATGATTATGGTCTACTGGTTGCACTTAATCTTCTGACATTCTCCAAATTCCTCTTAATAAGGCAGATCTTTATTCCTCCATTTTGTAATCTCATTTGGTTGCCAAATCCTCTTCATACTTAAAAATTTTCCATTCACGCTCAACAATATATCTCCTCAAGTCAACAAATTGAAATTATTTTACTCTTCTTTGTGAAATACATATAAGGTGACTGGAGAGAGGTGATAGATAAAATGACAAATGCAAATATGCCTGATTTTCCTCTGAATTTGGGAGACACATTGCACTGTACCAAGCATATCTGTAAAATAAGCAGCAAAATGTACTGATAAATGCTACTATTTCTTCTACCCTTCCTATCACTAATGAATATCCCTCTGAGGTGCATGAGTCTAGTTTCTGTTTTGTTTTGTTCATTTGCTTTGTTTTTTAGATTCCCATGTAAGTGAAATCATGCAGTATTTGTCTTTCTTTGTGTGACTTATTTCACTTAGGACAATATTCTCCAAGTCGATCTATGCTGTCGCAAATGGTAAGATTTCCTTCTCTTTATGGCTGAGTAATATTCCATTGAATGTATGTACCACAGCTTTTTTATCCATTAATCTATCAGTGAAGTCTTAAATGAGGATGGGTTGCTTCCATATCTCGGCTATTGTAAATAATGCTGGAATGAACATAGAAGTAGCATATAGTTTCCTGACTTAGTTTTTTTTTTCATTTTCTTCATGTATATACCCAGAAATGGAAGGGTCATACGGTAATTCCATTTTTAATTTTTGAGGAAACGCCATTCGATTTTCCATCGTGGCTATACCAACCTGCATCCTCGCAAAGTGCACAAGGGTTCCCCTTTTCCACATCCTCACCAACACTTATTTGTTGTCTTTTTTATAATGTCCATTCTGACAGGTGTGAGGTGGTATCTCATTGTGGTTTTGATTTGCATTTCCCTAAATAACATCTTTTCATGTGTCTGTTGTCCATCTATCTATATGTCTTCTTTGAAAAAAATGTCTATCTGAGGTCTTCTGGTTTTAAAAAATAGAGTTGTATGTATTCCTTATATATTTTAGATATCAACTCCTTATTGAATATATTGTTTGCACCAATAAAATTATTTAAATGAGCTACTCTTTTTAAAGCGTTTAATAGTACTCACAACACCCATAAGGCATGCAAAAACACACAAAAGCTGCTGTTGTCATTTTTCTTTTTCTTTGCTATGTGCAGTAAGAAATCATGCCAATAAACTCACCTTAAGGCTGAATGAACATTTCAGGAGTGAATTCAAAGCACTTATGTATTTCAGGATTTTTCAGAGTCTTTTATTGTTTATGAAGTTATTTCAGAAGTAAAACTCAATCAAATTCCCATAATGTCCCTATTTAACAATGAATGAGGTAACATAAAGCAATCTACAACCCTCACTCTCCTGTCCCTCTTCAACCCGAGAGACTGAATTCCATGTGCCTCTTGGCCTCAATGCTGTAACAGACTCCCCTCCTCCCAGCCCACGGCTGTTGTCCATGTCCCACATCTCATCTACTGAGAGGGACACACGGAATTATTAGCACTTTCCAAAAAATAACGGAAGTCACCCAGTGTCACTGACTCAAAACTGACTTGGTTCCTTTAATTAGAGATGTGATTACTGATACAAAGGCAGTGACTACATATTCACCCAGCTGTCCACCCCAATGAAGTGTCTTTTTTTTTTTTGGCCTTTTTCTGCCTTATCCACAGAGTGAGAATATTAACTAAGCCAAAGATGTGTTATAAAAGAAGAAATGAGGAGATAGATTAGAGGTGGGGTTTAGAAAATGTTATCTTTGTTGGTTGGGCTGCAACTTCGGACCAATTTAATTTTGGGGTATGCTTAACTTTACCTGGCGATGCTGCTTCATGTTAGACTGCTGCTTCCAAAGATTTGCTCTGACTTCACTTCCTTTGTCCAAATCACAGGAGAATAAAAAAGGTGGCTGTTCTTAGACTGGAATCTTGGCTCAATTCTTTTGCTTTCCCCCCTTTACCTAAATCTGAATCATATTTTTCAAAGCTTCCCCAGTAGCTCCAGCTAACGCAGACCTCACCTTTTCTCAACCATCCACAACCCTGATAGTCTGCTTCATATTCCAGCCACTATATATATTCAGTTTTGTAATCAATAATGACCAGTTTCACCCACCCTGTCCTTAAAACTCCCGTCAGAACTCTCACTTGCCTGAAATGGATAGAAAACTACTCTTAAAAACGTTAATTCATGGGTACATGAAGAATGACATTAAGTAAAAATAGGATTATTTTTTTTATCACTGTGATGCATATAAACACAAACTCTGATGGGTAGATCAAAATTGTTTGTTATTGTACACCAATTTATATCTGGGGTTTTTCTGTTACTTTTTTTCCTCCTTTTTCTATTGGTTTTGGAGTGGGGTGATAACAAGATAGACAATTAGCAAAGTGCAATTCAGCATTCCAGCTCTGCTGGCTTTGAGACATAGCTTTACCACCTAACTCTATCCTGCCTAAGCCATGTTTCCTCCCCTGAAACACTGATAGTCTAGGAACCTAGATTTAGTAACACAATCTTAAAGCTTGAAGAAACAAAAAGACATCCAAATAAAAAATAAGAAACGAATTAAATTCTCTGCAGTCCAAGGAAATAGTATTGAAGGATCCATCTTATATAAAAAAAGCTATTTGAAATTTTAATCCTGCTATTTTGGCTTTGGTAAATACTTGCTTGCTTAAATAATAAGGAAAATAAGACTATTTATTCCCATTCCAGAGAGGCCATGGACTATGCCTCAGACAGAGCTGTCAGTGCTGACACCAGGCCAGGCCTTGAGATATGGTCTCATGGCCCCTTCCCAGCATGTAGGTCTTCTTTCCCAGAAGGCCCGAAAGTCTCATTCAAATTTGGGAGACAAAAGAGCTACGAAAAATATAAGAGAAAAAGTTTCCTTCATGTGAGGGGCATATTTTTCTCTGGCCCTTCCCTTAATAAAATGTAACTCCCATTCTCTAAGCATGTCTTTTTTTTTTTCTGGTCTTCGGTAACAGTATAATTCCACCGGGGGTTTTGGTGTTCTTCGCCTGAATTTCTATGTTGCACTAGTCCTTGCTGACCACAGTGTACCTCCCTTTCTCTCAGCAGCAGAGGCTGCAAGTGGATGAAGGGGAAAAAGAAAAGACACAGCTTCCAGGGTTATCGTTATGTCCATGGCTGTACACAAAAGCAACTTGGGACATACGTTTTTTTCTCCCCGGTATCTAGATTGTCTTGTTAAGTGTCTTTTTCCAATTGGAAAAAGAAGAAAATCTAGTATCTCTGAGAAGATAAATAACAGAGATGTCCAAAAGCACTGCAAACAAATCTTAAACCTGGCACTTTCAGTAAATTTGGCTTTACTCTGAAGGCTGACGTGTGTTCTCAGAGGAAGATAAATATTATCATCTTTGTCTCCTGTTATACACAAGAGTCTTACTTTAAAAAAAAAGTAGTGAAAGCCACAGTGCATACTAGGTAGACTCTCCAGAGAGTGGCCTGTAACCACTACTCAGAGGAACCCAATACTTCATTAGGTTAGGACAGTGGTTGGCAAACTGCGGCTCTCGAGCCGCAGTCGACCACTGACCTAGACTCTTGATTCCAATAATTACAGGCTGTTGTTCCTTGTGATTAAGCCCGTCAACAGAGCGGCAAACTGCGGCTTGGGAGCCGCATGTGGCTCGCGAGCAGCTGTTTTCCGACCACTGGGTTAGGGGAATGAGCATTAGGCAGAGATCTTCACTTAGCATAGGCAGGAGCACCCTGCACATGCTTCCAGATAAGATCATGGTTTTGGAAACTGGGGGTGACTCCAAGCTCCACCATCTGCTAATAATTGGGATGCCTGACTCCGTTCCTTAACCTCATTAAGCTTCAGAAACCTCATCTAAGGAAATGGAGGCTGTTCTCAGTGTTAAGTGAAATAGGTATGTCCAGGGCTTAGTAAATACCTGGACTAGAATAAGTACCTGATGAATGAAAGCAATTATGTCCTCAGTATCACAACATTTAAGGCATGCCCAGACTTCCCTTCTGTGTTCTCAAATGGAAAATACATTGACAACCACAGCCAGGAGTGAATCCAGCCTGCTGGCAATACCATCAAGAAAGATTCACTCTTTCTCTCTCTGTGTATGTGTGTCTCTCTCCTCTCTCAATATCTATTCTATCTATATCTCTATTATTTATCTGTTATCTATCTATCTATCTATCTATCTATCTATCATCATCTACCTATCTTAGAACCTTCTAAGGGGGAATCTATTATAGTCTCTTAGAGAGTGGTTTGTGCTTGAAACACTTCCTCTTGAATTCTTACCTCTTTGCCACCTCCCATCCCCCAATCCTCTCACTGGATATTTAGAATTCCTTATAAACTTCACAGGATTGAGATGCACTGAGATCTGTAGGAGGTGTTGAAGGAAAAGGGGGGACTGGAATGTTAAAAATCAGGGCAACAAAAATACCTATGATGTCATTTACCCTGACTTCTGAACCAACAGCAGCAGCCTTTTTACTCGTCTGCTATGGTCCCTCACCTCTCCCAGCCTGTGTTGTCACTCACCCCCAATTGTAGGCTCAGAGGATCTTCTATTAGAGCGATTCCCACTCCTTCTCCATCTCTCCACAGCCCCATCTCTCCCTCCTCCTCTGACTTTGAGCGTAGCCAATTAAACCTGAACAACGGGTGGATGGAGGAAATATGCTGCATCTATGGAATGGTACAGCAGGGACCAATTTCACTGTTAATTTAAAATGCTAGAATTAATTAGGTAGTGTAAATGAAGAATTTAATAAGCACTCTTTACAACCACAAGTTCTACTTTTATTAAACACTGCTACCAAATGAGGGCAAATATCTACGGTCTCTCTCTGTTTCCTTGCCTCAATGCCATAAGTTCTCTGCAAATAAAATTCTTTTTTTTTGGCCTGCATTAAAAAAATTCATAATGATAACTTCATGCCTGAATTGTATTTCTACTTTCAGCCTATAAGCTCAGATGTTATTGTATGTCCCTGCTTGTGCTAGGGAGGGTGCTAAACAAAGCAAAGTTGACAATTTTGGTTTTGTATACCAAATTGAAGGCTGTCTTGGAAGCTGTCACTCCTATTCAAATGCACTCGGTGAACTACCAAATTAGCATTCTTTCAGTAAAGGAATCTGCTTGTTTAAATATGTGTCTTTAGAAAACAAGGAAAAACACTATGAATCAGTACTTCACAAAAACCTCACTACATTCTAAGGAAACTCTTTATGAAAGGTGATTAGTAATATTCACTAATATAGCTGGCAGAGTCCCTGTTTAGAAGGCAAAGCTACACCAAAAATACATTTTCTATACAGGAGTGGGAGGAAGAATCATATGGTTTGAATTTGGTTTGAATTATCATCCTATTATATAAAAATTGTTCTGGAATTTAAGCATAGGCAATTCTGTTTAAAAGAATGGATGATCCAGTGCTCTGGGGCAAGATCATCAAAGCCCTTGCCCTACTTGGAGACCTTGATAGAAATCTCTGTTCTAACCACTCCCTTGAAACATACTAACTGTATCTATAATAAGAACATCTTCCCTTACTGAGCGACTGCTCTGCAATAGACATGGTGCTAGGGAGCATACATCCATTCTCTCATTTAATCCTCACAATAAAGCTGTTGAGATAACTATTATTTTCCAATTTTACAGATGAGAAAACTATGTTTGAAGGATTATGTGACTTATTTTTTACAATTATTTTAGTTTTGTGGTTTTGAAAAGTACTTAATTAATATTGGGGACAGATTTACATGGGAATTAGTAAACTAAAGAAACACACACACACACACACACACACACACACACACACACACACACACATTGAGTTCTATGATTTAAGACCAAGATGATGTAGCTTCCTATTTTAATGAGTTTCCTTTTTCTGATATAGGCTAGTTGCTCATCAATTAAACTGTCCAGAGAAAGGGGAATAAAAGTCAATACTTAAGAAAAAAAAAGGACAAATGCTTAAAGGTGAGTGTGAATGATGTTAGGGGTGGAGTACCAGAGAGCAGCTACCTCACTGCTGTTATGAAGCCCAATATTTTTATAAGAAAATTTTTTCACTTCCAAAAAGATTGTAGGGAAATTCCCCAATAATTAGTGTCATCAGGTCCTCACTGAATGCTTGTGGGAAAAAATCAGAATCTAAAATCCTCAAGTATTGAAGTTATATAAGGTATTGTTTCACTTTCAAGTAAAAAGTCTCTGACTTCTTAAAGAGTATCTCCAAAACAAACAAATAAAAAAAAATACCTCAAATGCAGATCTTCATTGAGCATCTCCCTCCTACTGCAGAGTAGTTTTACTCCAGAGTGATCTGCTATTCTTAGGGTTTATTTCTCCCCACGGACATGGGCAGTTGTGACCTCCTTCCACGAGTCCACATAATACTGTGTCACACACAGAATATTGACACACACAAACCAAATGTTTGAGAGGAAAAGGATAGTAGATAAAAACTAGCATGGAGTATATGGAGGGCAGAGAGCAGAAGTGAGAACTAAAGAACAAAGGGAAAGAGGGGTGATTAAGAATAAAAGGGGATAAAACCAAAGTATTATTTCACAGAAAGTAAAGCTGAGGAAGCTCCAAATTCTTCATCTTCTCAGTCCTACCAACCCTCAGTGTGGTTTTCTATAGTGCACACACGTGTATGAGTTTATGACTCATGGTGTTCCCACACCATCCTTGAATGCAGGATCCACACTGCAGACACTCAGATGCATCATCATGCATTAGGGTTAGGGTTAGGGTTAGGGTTAAGGTCTGCACATCTAATGGAACATCACAGCTGCAGATTCCAAGCCTATAATATTGAGGATGAACATACCTGTAATTTTGTCTCTCACGAGTTTGCAGGATTCTATTTCACCAATGCTCCCAAAGAGACTCCTGAATTCCTCTTGGGTCATATTCTGGGGTAAATAGTTGACTATGAGGTTGGTTTTGCTGTCATCTGTGGCTGCTCCTGTCTGCATGGGAGAAGGACAGTTTCTGTTGTTGCTGGAGGGTCCATTGCTTGTATTGGATGTTGGGCCATTTGACACCTGAGGCTCCATGGTGCTAATTATCTAAACAAAAATAAAAATAACACAAACAAGTCTTTTGAAATCTCAAAGATATAACTAAAGTCGTTTTTTAAAGATTTGATTTAATTTAGTTTTTTTGAAAAGAAAAAGAGAACAAGATAGAACAAGATGGAGCAAAAGAGATTGGGTTGTGAACATAGCCAATTTAGAAGCATGTTTTAAACCAAAATGTTAAGCTCCCCTTGCTATTTTTAGGCAAGCCCATAGATTTTGAACACAGACTAGCATGCAGTGCTCTCCCATTATTTTGTTAATGAAAAGCTAATTCCTGTTTTCATTACACAATCACTCTGAGAAATGTATACTTAAGCCACACCAAATTATAATTAAAATGTAAAGTAATAATCATGATTAAAATTATAGTTCCATTAAAGCTGAAAAAGCTAAATATAGAGGGCTACACACATAAGATCAAATACAGTACCTGTTTATTAACTATCTCCTAATGTGAAATGACATCAAATTAAATAGAACTGTTTCATATAGAAAGGGTTTAGATTTTCACTGATGCTTAATCATTGATCAAACTTCAGATTTCACGAGCGCATACTGGGGAACTACAAAGTTTATATACTGCTATTTCAACCTAGCCACTCTGTCACTATTTCTCCTGGTCCTCTATTAAAATAAAACACCAGGAAGGAAAAGCTCACTCTAGGTTTCTACCTTAGGTCCCACACATCCCGAGGTTGTCCTTCCACACTTTATTCAAGAAGAACTTTCTCTGGATTTAAATAGTTAAGTAAACAAAGATTTCCACAAATGTCTCTACCTTCAAGGAATTTACTGTTTACAGACACAGATTGGCAAGTGGATTGCAGAAGGACAATAGACATGTAGTGGAAGAGTAATTAACCCTGCTAATAGGATAGCGGGGTTTAGGGGAAAGTATTAAGATGATGCAAGGATGAGGTTTGTATGGAAAATGGGTTTAAGCTCATGGAACTAGGTCATGAAGATGCCCCATACCATATGATAAACATGGAGAATCACAAAATTTCAGAGCTGGAAGACACTGAAGTGAATAAAATCTAGTTCAGAACACTCAAGTTTGAGATGGATTCCAGTGACTTCTTTGTCATCACAAGAAAGTGAAGCAGAGTCTGGGCCTGTACCCAATTTTCCTGGCCTCGAATGCAGTCCCTAAGTCCCACTTTTCCATTCTGTCCTACTACTATCTCTTACTCATCCTTCATGATAGGGCTTCCATCTCTTCTGAAATTGATCAACTTCTTGGAAATAGATCATGCCTTGCCATTCATTGGCTGTGTGATCTTGGGGAAGAAACTTATGTTGTAGGAGATTTAGATTCTCTCGTTTGAAAAAATGGGAACAATGCCACCTGCCTCAATAAGTGATAAGACGAATCCAGTGTATAAAGTGCCAAAATAGTGGTGGGAATATAACCACAATCATTTATATTAATTAAAGGTACTCTTCCAATCATTTGGTGTGAGTTCTCTCACTGTATCCTCACAAGAAAGTAATGAGGCATATTCTAATATTCTCTACATTTTATAGATGAGAAAACCATGGCTTAGCAGAGGTCTGATAAACTAGCATCTACCATTATAATTACCATTATTATTACCACTATTATTGGGGAATAGGAATTCTAATATAATATATATGTGGTAAAGTATTTAAATCTTGAGGATGCAACTCAAAAAATGTTTACAAAGTAAATGTTTACAACTCACATCTGAGTGACCGACCACCTTTCAGATTACTATAGAGAACATGACTAGCATCACAGGAGCCTCTTTTGGCCTACTACCCCCATTACTCCCACCTCCCCACCTCAATGTAACCATTTCTAATCCACATATTTGTTTTATCTGGTTGTGAACTTAAGCACATGGAGTCACACAATACATACTCTTTTATTTCTTTTCACATATTATGTCTGGGTGTCATCCATGTGTCAAATGTAGTGGTAGGTTGTTCTCCACTGTTATAGAGAATTTCATTGTGTAAAAATATCACATTTTATTATTATTTTATCTCTGATGGGAATGCTCTTGGGAGTCTATTTTTTCTATGTTCAGGTAAAGTAGATACTTGTCAACAGTTTCTCAAAGTGGTTGTACCCATCACATTCCTGCCAGCAGAGTATGAAAGTTCTAGCTGCTATACATCCTCAGCAGCACTGAGAGACTGCTTTTTGTTTTTGTTTTGTTTTTCACTTATTTTCTCATCTGAAGCACAGTGGCAGAGTAAAAAAGGAGTGAGTTTTTAGTTGCACCGCTGACTTAAAATTTTAGTCTTCTCACGTATTAGCTGTGTGATCTAAGGCAGGTAGCCTCAATACCCCAAGCCTCTGCTTCCACTTTGTAAATTGGAATGAAATTTATTGTGCAGGGCTATCTTCAGGATGACAGATCACATATGTGTTTATTAAGTGACTAGACAAACTGCCTGGAGGCATCCTAACTATTATTCCACATCCTGAGTAGGTAGGTGAGGGTTATTGTAATTGTTTCCTCTTCTAATGATCACAAATGGAAATTGAAACAACAGAAAAACAAGACAAGAGGAGTCAGGGAAATTAGGCAGATTGAGGATGGTGAGGAGCTTCTAAGATTCTTTAGCATCATGTAAGTAACTTTTTAAAAATATATAATTTAGCCGAAACCAGTTTGGCTCAGTGGATAGAGCATCTTCTGCGGACTGAAAGGTCACAGGTTCGATTCTGGTCAAGGGCAGGTACCTTGCTTGCAGGCACATCCCCAGTAGGGGACATGCAGGAGGCAGCTGATCGATGTCTCTCTCTCATTGATGTTTCTAACTCTATCCCTCTCCCTTATCTCTGTAAAAAAATATACTTAAATATATATATATATATAAAATTTTATTGATTTCTGAGAGGAAGGAAAGAGACACACACACACACAGAAAGAGAGACAGACAGAGAGAGAGAGAGAGAGAGAGAGAGAAACATCAATTATGAGTGAGAGAATCATTGATTGGCCGCCTCCTGTACAACCCACACTAAGGATAGAGTCTGCAACCTGGGCATGTGCCCTGACAGGGAATCCAACCTTGACCTCCTGAGCCATGCCAGCTGGGCCATGTAAGTAACTTGAATCATATCCCAAGAATTTTCTTTTTGGCTTCAGGTCAACTATGAGATTCTGGAAGTCTGGTCCAGACAGTAAGTGGAAAACAGAGTCCCTAAGAAGAATCCAAAGTCAAGCACTCCTCCGCAGTGCTAGAAACTGCACCCAAAAGCCTATTCAGCTGCTCTGCCCTTGAGGGGAAGGTCTAGGAAAAATGAGGAAGCTGGGCCCAGGGGAGGGGCCATGCTAATGAAGATGATGTAGCAGAGCATCAGCACAGCTCCTTGCTGGGAGGCAGGTGTCTGCTCGCCATGCTGTCCAGCCTCCTGGGTCTGTGCAGTGCCTCCGTTTGCTGTGTAGTCTCACTGCTTCAGTGAGTCAGGTGTCCAGGCAACAAACACACGGAGCGCTGCCAACTCAATAAAGAACTTGAAAAACAGAGTTTATCCAATTTAGAAGGCTTGGCTAGCAGAATCACAGAGCTGCCCAACTATGGCATTTTTATTTAATGGCAAAACAGGCCAGTTCCATAATCTATAGAGCACTTTCTCTGCTCTCTACCTTCCTCCGGTCGCTCCTCTTAAGGCTCTCCCAGATACCTACACAACAACCTGGGGGTGGCATATTTTGGGGGTGTTAAAATGGAATATGAAGAATAATACCAGCCATACCTAAGTATGCTGAGATTCTGTGGGACTCAGACTGTTAAAAGTCACCTGACAGCTGGGTTCAACTTCTGTTCACTGGATGCTCACCTCACAGACACATGTGGGTGAAAGCCAACTTGCCCCTGTGAACATCTCACAGGTCTGGGAAATATCAAGTCTGCAGCAAAGTAATTTCAGCTCCTCCATCAGCTTTCTGATGTGCTTACATCCTATATGGGTTTCCTAATGTATGCTGACGCATGGAGCCGAACCCCATCTGCAGATCAGACAATCCTAACTGGGCTCAAACCTTCAAAAGAGAGTCATGAGACACAATGTTCTGCATAGAGCTACTAGCTAGTAAGCCAAGTCATTCTCATCTGATGGAGATGGGGCTCACTTTGCTCTGCACACGCTGCACATTATCCTGTGTATTTGGAAAGAACTGATGGGAATACACACATGCACACACAGACTTTGCCCAATAAAAACATGCAGTTCTAAAGTTGAGAAACATTTGGAAATGCATTGTTACACCTTATGTCATAAGATCCTTCACTGGTCTTAACGATGCATCCCAAGATGCAAAACAGGCTTACAAAAAGAATCAGAAATGTAAAATGTCACAATCAAATCTGACATATAAGTCAACCAAGAGGATCTGAAACCATTACTTGGAAAATAAGAGAAGTTACCAAGATGTAAAAATAACAAACCCAACGAACAATATGAAATGACAACGTTTTAGGTTTACATGACAGATCTTAGAGGACACCTGTAATTTCTACCTGGGAAACAAACCAGAGGTATACATGTATGTTAGTGGGAAGCATATCCTCCAATCGGCACAGAGGCTGGCTCTGCAAAATCAGAACACTTGCTTCCCTAGCCTATGACCTTTGATATTCTAACTGCATCATTTTTATTGCGAATAAATATATCAGTTATTCAAGTGTGCAAGTGTATTTTAATAAAACATTCTGTGTGGGTCTCACAGTCAACCTTGCAGCTCACCAGATTACAAACTCCTGACTCGCCCTCCTTCCCTCTTCTGAATGGCAATTAAGAAGCAGAATTAGAGTCAGCATCCTGGATAGAGCACTGAGGAGGTTCAGTTGACTGCAAACTCTAATGGTTGTACAAAGCACTGCATTAAATCTTTTATGTTCTCGTGATATATTTTAAGAAACATTATACAGGCAGAAAATTTCAGAGATAAACTATTAGAGCAGTGCACAATAACGTAGGCACTCAAATCCTGTCATTGTAAATGTCAATGGTTTGAATGACTAATTACTCACACTCAACGCATTAACTTCACCCCTCCCATCTCTCTCTCTCTCTTTTTTGTGTGCAAAATATACAACAAAAGCTAGAGAGAAGCCTCAGACTTGCAGCTGCTGGATCATCACTCAGGGTTGCTTGTCTCTGTGGAGGGGAGGTAAGAAGCAGAGGCCAGGCCAGCCTCTTTCTCAGGGTGCTCCTGAATGAAAAACCAGCCCTCTCTCCCCTTCATGACATCCCACTTGCCACAATCTTGGGTCCTTCCCAATGGTCCTAATTACCTGTTCAATCACATCTCTCATTATTATTCACTCAAGGTATCTGTTACACTGTTTTCTGGACATGCGAGATGCAAGGTCATATGCACAGAAAGAGGTTTGTTTCTACTATGGCTAGATCTGGGTATGTTAGATGAACAGAGATAGATAGAGCCCCAGTGTGCTAGGCACTGTGCTAGGATACAGAGAAAACAAAGACAAGGAGCTGGCCTTCCCTGAGTTCACAGTGTGGATGCATGACAGACATCAGAGGACAGTAGGGGCCACAGGGCCCAGCTTCATAATTTTAATGAGAAAACTGAGGACAAAAAAAGGGTAAATGACTTGTTAGTTAGAGACAGAAATGGGAGTTGAGCCCAGGTCTACAGACTACCTCACTCTATGTCTTTCACTCTTGTGACAATGCAAACATGGACGAGGGTTTACTTTTTCTTTCTTTTTTTTTAAGGAAGAAGGTGAGGGGTGGCCATATTACAAAAACGCATTTGAACAAGGTATGGAAATATATCTACCTCCATACTTTTCTGACTATAGCATTTTATAGTTCTCAAAGAATGATGACCTGAATTCTGAGTATTACAGTACCTCCTGCATGTAGAACAAGGCCTAATAATTAGTAGGTTCTGTATAAAGGACTACTGAATGAATAAAAGTCCTTGCAAGTCCTAGAGTTCACTATTTCTCAAACAACTCTATGAAATACTACAAGCTAATAAGGTATTAATGTCACCCCATTTTACACATAACAAAAAAAAGAATAGTTATTGAGTACCTAATATATGCCAGGCATATATTTGAATATTATTTTAAATGCAGTTTTTAAGAGACATTCATTCAGGCAGGGCTGAAACTTTGGCCGACATAGGCTCCTTTAGAGAAACTTGTTGAATGTCTTTTCCCTTCCTAACCAGAAATATATATATGCATGCAACATTTTATATACAGGAAAGCCAATCCTTTGTCTCTAGATTGAAACCCTCAAATGGGTATTTTTTCTGTGACATTTCTGGAGCACCTATATGTAGACTAACATTATTTTTACTTCCTGATAAGAAAGTTTAGAATCCCACTTCCCCACCTTCCACTCAGCCATCCTCACCCGATTTCCCATACAAGGTGGACAAGAATGGTCAGTTGAGCATGCTGGAAGCATTTAGTCCATTCCAAAATTCTAAAACTGTGTTGAGTACTAAAGTACTAAAACTATATGGAAAGCCCCTTTATCATTTCTCCCAGCAGCTCATGAATCTCTTACATCTCCCTTCATCGCCCATCTTCCTAAGGCTTTTATTTACTCAAGTTTGGGGAAGGCTAGAATTACAACTAAGGACAAAGTCATTGTCTTGGGCCTCAGAAAGCCACCTCACAAGTGCTACATAGGACCCTCACCAAGCCTGTCAGCCATACAATATCCTGACCTTGCTCCAATATTTTCCATAAAAATGACAGCCTGATGATAAACTGTATATCGTTTTTGCATCTACATACATATCTTAATATAGTTGACACTTTCAGGATTCATTTCATGAGGCAAATAACAGGTTACAATTTTACATGAAAGGAACCTGCTCTTCTGTAGAACTCACTCCTGACATTCATCATCTAAGAGCCCAGTGCAGGGACCTTGACACAGTGCTCTAGTTAGTCCTCAACTTCTGTTATTTTGGTGAAGGGGTGGTTTCGATGCTTAATTCAGGCAAAAGAACAACAACAACAAAAAGAATCTGAAAGGTCAGATGAATATGATGTTTCTTTTCCAAATACTGTCCCTTCTACTTTGAGCGCCCTCTAAATGAGAAAGATGCTAAAGGAATGTACTGATTGCAAACATGTCTCAGGTGTGAACATTTGAGACACACATATACATATAAACACACTCGTATTTTATTAAGTATTTTAATAGATATTTAAATATGTTTTCTTTTACCATGAGGAACAATTTTTCAAAAGTTATGTAAAGAAGCTAATCCTTGTATAATAATAGAACGAGCGCTCCCAAGAGCACGAAGAATAATGTTTACCAAGGGCAGTCACTAAATCAAACCATTAAAGAAACTGATTTAAATTATTCATGAGAACAAAAAGAAAAGTCCTAATTCTCTTTGTAGGCCTTTCCCACTTAACCCTTACACAATTCTGACACTCAGGATGTTAGACTCTGGTGGAGCGGCCCAGACTACTGCATCTCCTCTACCTTTCAAGTCTGAAAAATAAACCCCCAAAGTTAGACACTTACAAGCTCTGTGTTCCTGAAGACAGATCTTATTTTTAGCAATAATTCCTCACTTTTCTTCTTGCTTCTTGAAAGATACTAAAAATGAACTTACAACTCCCCAATTTCACTTTCCTTTAAAGTTTTGTTCATCAGCTCACAAGTCCATACTCTCTCCTCCTTCTTTTCAAGAGGTTTTAATTTGCTTGAGCCCCTTCAGGTTAGTATTTCTTTTCCTGGTTATGATTCAACTGGGAAGGAGACACTGTTATTAATGGGGTCTAATAGGAGGGGCTGAGATTATTGATCTGATCATACCAGGAAAAGGGAACTTGGAAGTATAAACTCCCCTCCAACCAAATTATAGATGATGACTCACAAAGACCCCTGGACCAGGGGAATGTGGCTGCAGACTAAACTCGTGTCCCCCAAAATCATTTGAACCAAGTTTCTGTAGATTCTGCTGAAAGGTAACTAGAAAACGAAAAAAAAAAAATTTAATTCCAACTGGGGAAAACATGCTGACAGCTTAATAATACCTTTGGGCAGATGTACAAATAACCTGAAAGACCTATTTACTCTAGAAGGTTATGTGGTAATAAATTCTCAGCATATCCTTAAAACAAGTGTATTAGGTCCAACACAAGTGTATTGAATGCTATTATAGACCAAGGTATTATTCTAGGAGTTGAGGAAACAAAGATAATTTGGTTCCTGCCCTTCAGAGTTCAAGTTGGGAGGATGGGAAAGGAGGACAGGTAAATAAATAATCAATTAAAATCAATTGTAATCATTCCTTCCTCTTAAGCAATCTACTCGAGAGTTTCTCTAATGACTCTCCCTCCTCACCAAAAGAGCACATAAATGAAATACACACAGACTAGTCCTACTCCATTCTGACAATGAAATGACAGTTCTGTTGCCAGTCTAAATGCCTACATTCTAAACAAGTGACTATTTGTAACACAAGGTAAGCTGGAGGCACTCCTCTGAAATAGCATTTTTTTCACTGGAGATGGACACCAGGCGCTGGAAGTACTCTCAGCAGTGGTAGCCAGGGCTTTTACAAAATCAGCAGCCGCTGGGAAGAACAAGAGGCATTAATACTTAAAATAGCAGGGCCAGCCTGGATATGAAATGCATAATCAAAATTTAATTTCTCTTAGGCTTTAGTCTCAAATGTACAGAAAACCAAGTTTTTTATCTTCTTTCCCAGACACATCACACACATTTCTCTTCCAGAATAAATACTGGCCTCCTTTATACTTTACAATTTCTTTAGGGCTTCAGTTTGGGCCTAAAATGATTTCGTGGTGTACCCTGCCTGGGGCAGTCTTGGTAAAACCTCTGGGTGTTTGTTTTTAACAGACTTTTACAGGAAACTCTCCCGAGTTTAGGGATGGCTTGATTAACCAGTTCACTACAAAAATGAGGCAACATTTCCTTCAGCACCCCACTCCCAATTCAATCCTCTTTTCCAAAATGGCCACTAAATAAGTACAATTTCAAACTTTCAATAACTTTCTTTATTAAAGGCATATTTGAAAAAGACAAATGCTTTTATTTTAGTATAAATACAATTTTGATGGGCAAGCTCTCAGGCTTCCTGCAAAAATATTAACTTTAACACAAAAAAATCACATCCTATCTTTTAGCCCCCAAACTCTGAATGTTTAATGTGAGCAAAATAATCAAAATGCCTAAAAATAAGTTATCAGTACCTGCTGGGATAGGAACTAGCTGTGATGGTAAATATTATCTTCATCTTCCATATAAAGAACATTAATAAATTATTTGTAAAACTGCCCACGGACTGATTAAGTTGGACTTGTCTTCTGATTAAATGCATAAATAATAGCCAATGGCACAATTCATGTAAACATAAACATTATATATTTATAAAATGCTTGGCTAGTGGTTCAAAGTGTGAGCAAACTCACTGAAATTTAATTGTAAAAAGCAATGTGTTATTCTGTACATCTTTATCATGATCTAAAGATTCGGGTCATGTCTCCGAAGTTAAGTTTTATGCACATTCATTAAATTTTTCAGAAATCTACATAACACAATTTTTATTTTGAAAATTAATACTCTTTTTTTTTTTTGTAACACAGCTGGGGAGGAAAGCAGAGGGGAATAGAGGGAGTTAGTATCTAAAAAAAATCTGCACATAGCAACCTTTCCTTTATTGAGAGGAACTGTAAGCCTATTGCTCTTACAATTGTGCAATTCAAGGGAGAGCCTCTTTGGGGGCATTCTGCCGATAAGACAATAGGTGAAATAAAACAGTTTTCAGCATCTCAATGTATGTATAAACAGGTATGCTAAATTCAACCCACGGACAGTTCACACAGCCCCTGAGTACATCTGCATGTTCATTAGTGAAAAGATCCCAAACATTGTTCTGATAGGGTAGCTTTAAATGTGAAAACTACTTTATTGCACATGAAAATTTATTTATTTTATTTCATCTTTCACTGAGTTACCTTATTTATATGTATTAGAAAAAAGGAATTTTTTTGACCCGATAGAAGAAATTGATCCCTCCAACTATCTCCGAGAGGTAGTCGGGGTACCACTCTCTCGGACACCCTCTGGGAAGGCAGATGGGTTCGAGTAAAACGGAATCAGTGTTGGTAAGAATGCAGACCCGAGATGGCAGAACTGTCTTTGAATTATCTGAGGACCACATGTTTACAGAGAATGTAGAAACTCAGGGTTTGCAAATGTCAAGTTTTAAGGTGCTATGAAAGAATCTCTCTCACTGTTATTGGTGAAATATATATTGATTCATATTTCTGGAACCAGTGATCCATTCTTAAGCTCAGAAAAGAATCTAAAATTTTGTAGACCCACAGTATGCACAATAAGATACATTAAGAAAACTGTATCTAGAAAAGTAAAAAAAAAAAAACAAATAACATGACTAAGTTATTGTATACTTAAAAACTTTTTAAAAAAATATATTTTATTGATTCTTCACAGAGAGGAAGGGAGAGGGATAGAGTTAGAAAACACTGATGAGAGAGAAACATCGAGCAGCTGCCTTCTGCACACCTCCTACTGGGGATGTGCCTGCAACCAAGATACATGCCCTTGACCAGAATTGAACCTGGGACCCTTGAGACTGCAGGCCAATGCTCTATCCACTGGTCCTAGTACTAACCGGCTAGGACTCTTGTAAACTTTTATGATACAGTATTCAGCAACTGTTAAAATTATGTTTATAGTGGTTTTTAATAATATAAGAAAATGTGTATGGTCAATGTAGAAGAAAGGTGAAAAATTATTTGTCTCAATCATATAAATATTCACAGAATGGAAAGGCAAAATAAAATGCTAACAATTAATGGTAGAATTATAGATGACAATTCTATAAATTACTTGCCTTCATCTTTATTCTCCAAATCTTTGTGTATTTCTTTTACAATGAAAATACAGCACTTTTATAATTTTGAAGGCAGTTCTTTTTTTAGAAAGAAAGAAAATAAATCCTTCAAAACCAGTTTGGGGGCCAAAGTATTAAAAATGATTCCATCTCCTTCCAAGATTCATCCTGCAGGATCTCTCCTTGGCCACACTGTTTGTTCCCACGTTAGAGGAAACACAGGAGCCCAAATGAATAAAAATCACATTTCCTGAAATAGTCTCTGGTCTGGCCTCCCCTTCACCTAACTCACCGTGCAAGGTTACAATCTGAGTTGGCCTTATCGCCTGGCAGCAACCTTCACGAGGACAGCAAGGAGAGGTGATTTATAAGAAAACCATTCCCTGGATCGGGGAGTGAAAAGTACCGATCCGTTCTAAAAGCTCCCGCTGACAAACTCTGATATTATGAACATTCTGCACTTGGACAAAAGCTCCCACTTTTCTTAATTACATGGTTTGAGCAGGAGCCTGCTTTCAGGATCTACCCAATCACATAACAGCCATTTATTTTCCCAACTGCAGCTGCCAAAATTTCCTTGATCTCCGTTCTGCGCTCCATCTTCAAGGACATCTTGTGAATGTATGACACTGTCAAGCGGCATTCCATGCCAGGCTTTTAAGCTTCTCTTTCTTTCCTACATATGGAGGTCCTCCTAATACACATGTATTTAAAAATCTCATGAATAAGAGGCAAATACCAAAGTATCATTATATTTTGGTCTGCTTTGAGGCAAATATTTTATTATGACAATGAGCTACTAATATTCTCTGTCCTTCACGTGATGGGTTTGCTTTTGTTTGAGGGACTCTGCATCCTGTGATTCGCTGGGTCTCCTCCCGGTAATAGTGCTAGGAAAATGATGCCACATCCATAGCTCTCTGAGTATGAAGAAAGAACAAAGGACCTCACTGCCAACTTCTGAGGTTAGTTTTTTTAAAACACAAACTTTACCTTTATATTTATCTTATTTTGCAATTCTCTTAATTCTTCTTCACCTCAATTTCCCCATTGTTCTATTTTTAAAAACTCCCATTATGTGTATTTTTATGATTTGCCTTATAACAACAGAAAATGTTATACTTAGAATAGAGTAACTATTTCTGTCTTCACAATCTTGTCTTTTTCAAAATAGACTTTTGAAAACTCACTAAATCATACTAATTGGGCAAGAGGCATTTTGTAATTCAGAAATAATAATCTTTAAAACACCAATTTCAGAATTATTATTACACTAAACTTCAAACTGCATAATACATAATTCTCAGGCTCTTTCAGGACTAATTTAATATGTCCCTAAGGATAATTTGGATATGATACCTGTATGTATATGAAGGTATGGAAAATAGTTTACTTCTTTGAGAAAGGTATCCAGGTCCTTTGAAATCACAGATAAAAGTAAATTTGCTTGGCAAACTCTTCCAACTCTTGATATATTCTTTTTATCTCCAGAAATTTACCTTTTTAAAAAAAAGTCAATGGCTAACAAATATTCAGAGCCAACTGTTGTCAAATTAGTGCAACCTAAAATTTCTCTAGTACAGGTACAAGTTAAAGCAAGCTAATGAAATCACAATTTAATGATGATAATATAGTGCTTCCTTTGAACAGCCCCTTCCCACAACTGAAGTTAGCTCTTAAAAGAAGAAAAGCAGTACAAAGGAACAAAAGCCATGCTAAGTTCCTTAACATTAATGAGTTCCTTTGATGGGCCAGAAGCCATTATGTTAAGTGCCAAGGATACAAAGAGAGAAAAGAGGTTCTTGCCTGCAAGGAAGTAAATAAGTAAGTAAATAAGTAATTACTATATAAAGTTATAAATGTGGTAATGAAGAGGTATAAACAAAGGAGCCTAGCAAAGTCCCTGCTCAGAACATGGCAAAGGCTCAGGAAATGGAGATCCTGGATAAAGCTGATTAAAAAGAGCTTTGGGTAACACAGGAAAATGTTTTGGCATGCAACTGCCATTGACTCCTTCCAATACTACCAACAGTTAGCACATAACAAATGGTGACAGGTGTCTTCACCTACATTCCTTCACTTAATTCTCCCACAACTTTGCAAAGTTGGCTATTGTCATCCCCCCATTTACTGATTGAGGGAGGCTTGAAGACATGAAGTCACTCAGCATGATGGAGAAATGAGGTTTTGGGCAGTATCCACTGTCACTCAGCCAGAAGGGCAACTTGAACTCGAGTCTGAAACCAATTCTGTGCCCTTCTCCATTTCCTAATCCAGTGGCCACCAACCAGTGGTCCGTGATATCTGAAAGGCTGGCAACTGCCGTTAGAGTCTGAGGAAAATGTTCCTATCACCACAACATATAACCCAGTTATTTTGGAGAAAGCAAGTGATCTAATCTGATTAAAACCATTCTAGGCTGTGCCTGCTATTAGTCAGTAAATATTGATAAGTAAATGGATCTTACAGGAAAGATCTTGATTGAAAATTCTACATGGTATAATAGAGCATGAGGTTTGAAGTTGATCTGATCTGGTTTTGAAAACCAGCTCCAGCCCTGACCTTGGGTTAATCACTTAAAGACTCTCCAAAGTACGCTTGAAATTTCCTCATCTGAAAAATTTGAACAATTCTATCTGCTTTGCAGGGTTGCTGTAAAGGTTAAAAATAACAAATTGAAGGTATCTGGCTCAGAGGTAGACACAGGTAAGCACTCAATACGTATTCATTCCCCTTATGCAAAATGTAACATTCTGAAAATATGTGCTCATTATATAAAGTGTTGCAGGTGGCAAAACTGACTAATCTACGAGTTGGTAAGATCAATACTTGAAATTTAATTTCTGAAGTAAAAAAGAACACTTAAAAAGGTTACTACTCATCTATATCAATAACTATTTCCTTCATCTTCTAAAGGCTTCACAAATATTAAACTAATAAGGTCTCACAATAAATAATACCAGAAAGGAAAATACAGAGCAAAGGAGGATTAAGCAAACTTTAAATAAAAAGCACCCTTTTAAATACTTACAAACACAATTTCTGGTACACTGCCCTTTTAGAGAAAACCCTCTACTGTGAATGGGTTACAGTTAGATACTTTAAAATGTATATCACAAGCTCAGTCATTAGGATTTCTGATTTCTAGAAAAGAAACTCCTCTTGTTTTCATGGAAAATTTCAGCAAATTGCCAGTGCACTCTGTATATTGAAAGCAGAAGGCATCTCTGGCCTTCTACGTGGACCTACCCGGGGCGGAAGAGCAGGGGCTGTTCTCGGTCCACCCTCCATCTGGACCACTCCTTCCTTTCTGTGGACCCAGGAGCAGGTACATTGACCAAATGCACTTCAAGGGGATTTTCCAGGGCCCCTTCAGAAAGGTGCGGCAGCAAGTGCAGAGCTAACACAGCAAGTGTGATCTCCCTGGAGAAATGAGATGAACTTTACAAAGCCACTAAAAAGAATTCATTAAATCACATGCTTGACTTAGGAAATTGTGTAAGCACATTTACACCCAGCACCCCATAGCATCTTTCTGAAAACACTGAGAGATGGGGGGGGGGCGGGGTTTCTGGCCCACCCCTAGGCCCTTACACTTGCATTTTACAGGTGAGAAAACAAAAAGTGAAGGAGCAAAAGGAAGGTAGAGTGACTAGCCCCTGTTCACATGTACAATTGGATTTGAACTGAGGTCTTCCCATCACTATCCACCACAACCCCCATAAGCCCTGGGAAGCACAGTCTGGACTACATCTTTCTTTAGCCAGCAATGACAGAATGCACTGGGTTCTCTTTCATGCTCCACCCTGCACAAGCACTGCTACTGGCCTGGAAAGCCCTCCCCTCTTGCCTTCAGGCCCACCGGCCTTCCCTAACACCCCACCATGGCATTGCCTCTGGTCCTGTACATGCTTCCATCATGGACGTTTACCACGGCACCAAGATTCTCCACCTTCCTGTTTCTATCATTGGACTGTGAGCTCCTTGGGGACAGGGGCTGGGTGTGATTCATTTGTAACCCTGGGAACCATTGCATAGCCCCAGATATTGTTGGTACAATAAATGAATGAATGGATGGCTCTCCAGGTACTCACCTGCACTCCACAGCTAAATCTACTTTCCTTGTTCTGTTCCCCACCACTCTGCTCACATCATAAACTTCTTACAGCTTTCTCTTCAAAACCAATTTAAAAACAGGAACACCTTCATCTTTTAAAGCTCTCTTGCTCTTATATTATTTCCCTCAACTTTCAAACTGTCCCCAAAAAGTGTATTTTTAAGGCCAGGTGCTTTACATTTTCTGGATAAGGCCATCTTTACAGTGACTATTATCTTCATTTCCATATTCCTTCTACCTCTGATTGCCCTGTTTCAGGTTTACACCCATATTTCATTTTTACTTTGGGTATGAGTCTGACTGAGTCCCATAGAATATTTCCACCTGTGAGAGTTTATACAAATCACACAAGCCAAAGCCAAGCCAATGGGGGCTCAATATTTTGCTGTTATGACTGTCAGAGTTAGGCATGCCTGGCACCTTTTTAAGATGAAATCTTTAGTATATATATATATCTTGCAGAGAGGAACAGAGAGGGAGACAGAAACATCAATGATGAGAGAGAATCATTGATTGGCTGTCTCCTGTATGCCCCTTACTGTGATTGAGCCCACCACCTGGGCTCAATGTGCCCTGACCAGGAATCAAACTGAGACCTTTAGGTTCATAGGTCGATGCTCAACCACTGGTCCACACGGGCAGGAATGGCATTAGCTTTTAAAAAAACAAATGAGTGAATAAATAATCATGTAATTACTTCCACATCCATTTAATCCAAATAAGGTCAAATACCTGCTAAACATCTATTGTGCTCTGTACAAAAGGTGTGCTGTCAAATGCTTGGAAAATTATTATTCTATTCTTAACAATGGAGAGTTTGTTTTAAGTAATTTTAAATCTGCAGATTACTAATGAAAACAAAGGAGCTTTTGGATAAAAATAAACTGTATTTCTCACTTTCATCTTTTAATCTTAAGATTTTAATGTAAGTTTATGCGATAGTATACACAATGAAGAGAGGAAAAATACATAAAGGTTTTTATCTATATTTTAAAATGTTTCCGAGTTGCTGACACTTGATCATCAAGATGGTTTATATATAATTCCAGTTTTATAGGAGCCTGAATAGTTTGACCTATGAAAATACACATTCCACATTAAGTACAAAAAAGTGCAAAACTAAAAAGTAACAAACTCAAGAATTGCGCTCAGGATTACAGATCCCAAAGCCCTTTTATCAAATGCCTTTCTTCACCGAATCTTGGCCTCTGAGGGCCTATGACTCCAGAAGGATGGAGCCAACACAGTTCTGTGACAGAGGCTGGGCTGATCTAGTCTCTACTATATTGATTTGAAACAAATGAAATCTTAATCTTTTTCTGGCATCCACAATCCTTCCTGGGCTGGTATGTCCTCAGTTTTAAGATTATCTGCTCTCCTACTTGAAGGCTATGCAATGGTAAGTAACTCATACATTTTAGCCTGAATCTTCTCTCCCTATGAACCATACAATACATGATAAATATTTAAAATGCATACCCTAATGCAAGGATGGTTCAACATATGCAAATCAATGTGATACATCACATTATATAACATTAACAAAATGAAGGAAAAAATCATGTAATCATCCAATAGATGCAGAAAAAGCATTCAACAAATTTTAACATCCATTTGTAATAAGAACTCTTAATGAATTAGGCATAGAAGAAATATATCTCAACATAATAAAGGACATATATGATAAATAAGCCCATAACTAACATCATACTCAATGGTAAAGAGTTGAAAGCTTTTCCTCTAAGATCAGAAATAAAACAAGGATGCCCATTGTTACCACTCTTATTTCACATCATACATGAAGTCCTAGCTAGAACAATCAGGCAAGAAAAAAGAAATAAAGGTATCAGAATTAGAAAGGAAGATGTAAAATTATCTCTATTTGCAGACAACATAATTATACATATAAAAAATTTTAAAAATCAACAAAAAAATCATTAAATCTATTCAAAGAATTCAGTAAAGCTGCCGTGTACAAAATTAACATACAAAAATTAGTAATGTTTCTGTATACTAAGAACAAGAAATAAAGAAATTGATACCATTTATTATAGTGTCAAAACAACAAAATACTTAGGAGAATAAATTTAATCAAGGAGGTAACAATTCTCTGCACTGAAAACTACAATAAATTGATAAAAGAAATCAAAGAAAACACAAATAAATAAAAAAGTATTTCTTGTTCATGGATTGAAAGTATTATAATTGTTAAAATGTCAATACTACCAAAAACCATCTATAGATTAAATGCAATCACTATCAAGATTCCCATGGCATTTTTTTGTTTTTACAGAAGTAGAAAAATACTTCTAAAATTTATTTGGAACCAAAAAAAGACACCAAAAATCTCCAAAAAACCCCGAAACACAAGAACAAAACAGGGATATCACACTTCCTGATTTCAAACTATACTAATCAAGACTCTATGATACTAGCAGAAAAACAAGATAGACCAATGGAACAAAATCCAGAGCCCAGAAATAAACCCAAGCATATATGGTCAACTAAGATTTGACAAAGGAGCCAAGACTTCTCAATGGAGAAAGGCACTATATTCAATAAATGGTGCTGGGATAGTTGGATATTCACATGTAAAAGAATGAAACTGGTGTTTCAAAATGGATTAAAGACTTAAATGTAAGACCTGAAACCACGGAACTCCTAAAAAACACATAGGAACAATGCACCTTGACATGGATCTTGGTCATGATTTTTTGGATATGACATCTAAAGCATAAGCAATAAAATAAAAAATAAACGATCTTCTGCACAGCAAAATAAACCATAAATAAAGTGAAAAGACAACCTATTAAATGGAAAGAAAACATTTGCAAATCACATATCTGATAAAGGGTTAATATACAAAACATATAAAGAACTCATACAATTCAATAACAAGAAACAAATTACCCTATCTAAAATGGGCAAAGGACCTAGAGAGACATTTATCCAAAGAGGATATACAAAAGGCCAACAGGTACATGAAAAGATGCTCAACATCACTAGTCACTAGGAATATCATTAGTCTCAATATCACATGCCTATCAGAATGGCCATCCTCAAAAATACAAGTGATATCAAATGCTGGTGTGAACATGAAGAAAAGGGAATACTTGTGCATTGCAGGTATAAGCAAGACACTGGCTGAACCCCTGGTGATATCACTGTATGTTCACAAACAAGTACTCAATAGTTCCACTCTTCAACCCATTATCTCAATGTATTTTTTAAATAGCATTTCATTATGTGAGTAGAATTATCACACAATATATAATATCTACTAAAGTTTACCTATGCTATTATCTATCTTCCCCCTCTAAAACAAAGGCTTCATGAGGGCAGGGGCTTGTCTTAGCCACCAATGTATCTCCAGCACCTACAACGGTACCTGGCACATATCAGACACTGAACAAAAACTTGGAGAATGGAACACGAGTTAATATTGCATGACGACAATGATGATCACTGGCACTTTATATGCCAAGCACCATTCTAAGTCCTTAATATTCATTGGCCCATCAAATCCTCATAACAACTCTAGTTTACAGATGAAGAAATTGAGACATAAGGAGAGTAAGTGATTTGTTCAAGGTCACAACTGATAAAGCCAGGATTTGAACTGAAACCTGGTGGTCTTGATAGAAAATCCCTATTAACCACTAGGCTAAATACCTTATTTAGTCTTTTAGTCCCTACCTTTTAAGAGACGAATTATACAAAATGGGAGCCAGAACACAGGCTTTAGAATCCAACAGACTAGGCTTGGAATCCCAAGTCTGACTTTTCCTCTCCATGTGACCTTGTGCAAGTTATGTAAACTACTTGGTTCTCTTTCTTCTCAAAATGGGAGTAAAAATACCTGCTTCCTGGAGTTGTTGTGAGGTAAAGTTCTTTTGGAAAAGCCTGACAATACATTACAAAGTGTCACTATTATTGTGATTATCATTGTTAATAGCGTGGTACAGAGAGCAAGTGATAAAAAGGAGTCTATAATAGCAATTTTCAACCAGAGTGCACAAGAATATTTAAAACATACAATATGTGACTATTTAGTCAGAGGTACTGACCTCTTTTCCTTTTTTAGATTGTTTAACAAAAAATGACAATAGCCAACATAACAATAGCCATCCAGTGTGAATGAATCAAAATTATACTTTTTTTTGTCCAAGGCAAAAAATATATTATTTTGGTGTGCTGCAGAATTTTAGTAACTAGTTTATGTGTGCCATGAGATAAAAAAGATTGAAAGTTGCTAGTCTATAAGCAGAAGAATTACAGGGGAATTACAGGTGAGTCATGGTGATCAGGAAAAGGTTCATGTACATAGACATACCTAAGATTTTTACCTCAAAGTTTCAGAATTGTGGTTGGTGAGCAACAACAGGGTGAAAGCCAGTCTACATGACAAGGGAGCTTTTGGTCCAATGTTCTGCTCCTAGGCCAGAGGTTCACAGGGCACTCGATGGGAAACCATTACGGACAACTTAAGCAATAGCTAACTACATCAATCAGTTAACAATGAATTACTAAGCACCTATGAGGTGCCACACACAGAGATAAACCCGGTTCTGAGTGATGAGGTGGTGATGAAACAGACAAATAAATTATTGAATATGCTAATGGAAGAACAATGGCAGAAGGAGATTGGCAGTGCTAGCCGAAGCGACTCTACCCCAGCGTTCCTGAGTGAAAAGGGCCTCCTACTTGTCACATGGTGAAGAAAAGCGGAGGATGTTTGAGACCAAGGGATCTTTCTGAGCACAGGTGCGGAGCAGTGTGGTGCAGCTCCACAGTGGAAGATAAATGGAAGGCAGAAAGCTGCAGGATAGGAGGCAGGAAAGGAGGGCAGAAGCTAGGCCACGGAGGGTCTCCTGGGCCTGGTGAGGGTGGTTAAGCTTGGTCCTGATCCACACATCAATTAAGAAGCCATCTCTGAGATCACCTCTCAGTTGTGTGCTTATAGCAAATACATTGGTTTCCCACGAAATACAAACAAAACAGCACTGAGAGAGAGAGAAAGAATACATTATTTTTTTTTAGGCTTACTGCTGAATTTTCTTTGGGGCCCTATTTTTCTTCCTGAATAGATCATGGGCATTTTTAGCACAAGTGTAGTTCATCACCACCTCATGATACTGTTCCGCTTTTGTACTCTAAGGTCATTTTCAACTCAACTCTGTTCAGCAAATGTTATTCTCCCTCCCCCAGTGCCCTGAACAACTTCGTAAATATTTGCTGAATTGGGCAATGACTATGTAGGTAGCATTGTGCCAATAGCAAAGACTGGGGCCCAAAAGTAGGGAGAGATAAAAAGATGATTATCACAGCACCTTCACCTCAATAAATCTTAACTTCTAATAAAGCAAATGAGACATGCATGGCAATCAGATACATACCATCAGGCAGACTGTAGGGTGTTGCATTTGTTCAGTAGTAGCCTTTGCCTGTGGTGGGAATCTAAGTCCCAGCACTTTCACCAGACATTGAACTCCTTGAGAGCAGGGAGCTATATCTCCTTTCCTACTAAATCCTCAGAGACCACCAAATTGTAAGGGATTAGAGTAAGCATCCTAAATAATAAAGAGGGAATATGCTAATTGACCATCACTCCATCACAAAGATGGCTGCACCCACAGCTGAAGCCAAGTTCCCATAAGAGCCTTAACGAGCAATCAGCAGGGATCTGAGGCTATGCCCTTCTCCGCCCCTGTGGGTCTTGACAGGGGACCTCAGGCCATACTCCCCCCCCACCATGTGGGGCTTGACAGAGATTTCAGGTCACATCCCTCACCCCAGCACCAGGCTGGGGGACCCCAAGCTGCACCCTCCTGTCCCAGCACTGGACCAGGGGACCTGAGACTGCGCCCTCCTGCCTGGTGGGGCTTGACAGGGGACCTCAGGTTATGCTTCCCACCCAGTGGGGCTTGACGAGGGACCTCAAGGTTCACCCCCAGTGCTGGGTTGGGGGAACTCAGGTCGTACCCCTCCTCAGGTGGGGCTTGACAGGGGACTCAGGCCACACCCCCTACCCCAGCCCCAGGCTGGAGGACCTCAGGCCATGACCCCATCCTGATGGCAGGGCCAGGGGACCTGAGGTTACGCCCCCTGCCCAGCAGTGCTTGACAAGGGTGGGACTGGCCACATCTGGATCTAATGTGGGGAGGGGTGGCCTGGCCTGGGTCTCATATGATTTTCAGGTGCATGTGGGTGGGTGGACTTGACTCTGGGTCCTGTGGTGCGCCTAGACTCTGACAGGAGGAAGGTTTTCATATACATTTTACTAATTTTCTCTCATCTCTGACACTTCTATTATAGAGAAGCAGCAAATAGCAATACTAAATTATTTCCTCTAATTAATCCCCTTTTAATGTACACGCATTTCATGCATGGAGCCACTAGTTATCAAATGAATTTATTTAAACCCCACAACAACCCTGAGAGGTATAAATTATTTTGTAAATGTGCAAACAGAAATCATGTCACTTGCTAGATGTTATAAAGGTTAGCAAGTGGTACAGTAAAAATAACAATAGTAATTACTATTTTTCAATATAAGGAAGACTGCCCTCCATTTATTATTCTCTATATGTCTCTACCACAGAATTCTCTTCCCAAACTAAGATGATAAACGTTCTTCTCTCTCCCTGAAAGAAAGTTGAAGTTTATAATTTGAGATATTGAGCTCTGGTTGGCTTTTTTTCTGCTGCCAGTTTTAGTTGTTACAAAAGACACTGAGTGGCTTTAGGGCAGGAGGATCTGCTACATTGCAAGGAATGACATTCTTTACACAAAGTTTTCCCAATACTCACCCATTCCCTCCCCAGTCCCCAAGGGAAAATTAATCCAACTTCAATTTAATTCAATAAATCTTTATTGAATACCTACTATGTGCTAGGGACTTTTCTCAGTACCTCCAAAATACACCACAAGAAAGTCTTTGAACTTGTGATTAAATCATATTTTACGCACTTTCATGTGAAGCAAAACCTCAAGGGCATCTAGGAAACCCTCTAAGACCAAGGCCAACTGAACCACCTATCTTTGTAAATCGAACCACTTATCTTTGTAAATCGGTACAATGCTAATACATAGTAGGCATTTTAATGAATTTTCATGGAATGAAAAAAAATCTTTTAAATTTTGCTCTGTAATTAGACAGACCTGGGTTCAAATCAAATCCTGCCCTAATCAATTACTGGCTGTATAGCTTTAATTTACCTTTCAAAACTTCAGTTAGATTATTCATAAAATAAGAAAATTAACATTTATTTTTTAAGATTGTTTTAAAAATTAAAGGTGATGGTGTGTGTGTAAGGCACAGTGACTGATTCATAATTAGAGCTGAAGAAATCAAAGCTAATTTCATTATTTCCCATTTACCTCTAGGTCACCTCCATTACTTACTATTGTCATCATTATTATTATTTGTAGCTTCAACTGGGTAGCAGGGACAAAGAATGAGGTTTCCTAGTTAAATATTTTGATTAGGAGCAAACTCCAACATATATCATAGGACATCGATTTGTCAGAGACTTAGGATACAATGTTCCACATCAAATCTAAAATAATCAGAAGTTATCCTTTCTTTAACAATTTAATAATTTGGGAAGGTTCTAAAGATTTTATATTGTATAGCTCTGAAAAAAGTTGACTTTTTCTCCCTTGGGATAACATAGAGCTCACTATCATCCAGAACAGGGTTTCTCAAATATTACTGACCATGATCCCACAAAGCAATAATAATAATAATAATAACAATAACAATAATATATATACATATATATATATATCACTTCACATCACAATTCAGAACACAGATAACTGAAGCAAAAGTTTTAGGATATAGTACTTACCTTTATTAAGAATCAGCCACTGATATTTTCTTTTCTACTTTATTCTATTCTAGCATGCTATTGTTTTTTTTTAATTCTTTTTTTTTTAAATTTTTTATACATATCTCCCCATTGGCCCCCCTCCCTCCCAGGCATACCCCAACCCCTCAGTGTCTATGTTCATTGGTTATGCTTATATGCATGCATACAAGTCCTTTGATTGATCTCTTATCTACCTCACCTAACTTTAATCTTCCTGCTGTAATTTCAGTCTGTTTGAAGCTTTACTGCCTCTGTATCTATCCTTTTGTTCATCAGTTTATAATGTTCTTTATTATCCACAAATGAGTGAGATCATAGCATGCTATTTTTTTAATTTCTTTAAATTCTGGTCAAGATCTAGTAAAATAATTGGCAAAACTAGAAACTAACAATTTACTATTATTATTATCCGTCTGTTAGAATGCATAGAGGATATCATTTAACTGACCCTCCCATTAAGCTCTGAAGTTGTATTAATTCTATTTTATATATTAAGAAACTGAAGGTTAAGTGACTTGGACTAAATAGACTCCCACAAGCTGATGACAGACCCAAGACTCACAAGTCTTCTAACTGTGGTTCAGTATCTTTAAAGAAAAGTATAACTAAATTCAACAAACATTTATTGAATGCCTACTATGTGCCCAACTCTGAAATAAGAGAGCACTTGACATGATCTCTGCCTTCCAGGGCTCACAGAATACCAAAGAGTGACAACATAACTAGATACATGCACTTGGAAGTCTAAATGGATACTTTTCTATTCTAGAGGAAATAAGCTTATTCCCAAACCACTGCCCACCTGAGCGCACATTATCCCACATAATAAGCACTGGTACCTGTTGGTGAGAGAATGCAGTGTACTCCTTCAACAGCACATTTCTTTACCACTTGAATAAAGTTGATATATTTTCCTCCTACTGCTTTTGGTACTGTAACCTAAAAACAATCTGCAATGTTACTTCACCAATGAGCATCATCATCATCATCACATCACCTTACGATTGGAATAGTTCTTTAATGATGATTCTCTCTGAATAACCAATATCTACTTTAGAAACATCTTTAGGGTGACTTCAATTTCTGAGAATCATGACTCAGTAAAGACAGCTCTTGACCCTGCAGAACAATCGGGAAACTATAGTTCTCTGACCTAAGACATTCCCAAAGCTATCAGTTATCAAATAAGTAAATATCGAGTCAAAACACCCTAGGAGTTCTAAATCTTAATTTTTACTTGTCTTTTTGGCTTTGTGTTTACACATTCTAAGCTGCATTCACACCAGAGTATTTGTCATTCCTTAAGCAAGTTTCCATCTTACTCTTCCCTTCACACAGAACTCTCCTTTCTTCTAATTTTGCTGCCTATCTAGCCTTCCTGGCTCCACTCAAGGCCCCCGTGAAGCCTTGTTACCTTCCCCCAACAAGAATAAAGGTCTCTCTCTGTTGTCCATTATACCTCCTCTGCCAAGACATATTTTGCATTCTGCCTGTCATTGTTCTTATCTACTACAATGGAATATATATAAAACGCTGCCACATTCCAAGAGGCGCCTAGAATATGGTTTATATGCAATAGACATGCAATTGTGTTTGCTGATTCCATACCAAAAAAGTTGATCTAGAAAATGAGTTGCTTCCCCCTCCCTGTCACACCCCTGCCTCTCCACAGAAGTAAACTTTGACCAAACTAGATGTATTCCCAAACATACCGGAGCTAGGGCTTCCGATATTGCTAAACATATAACCTAAGGCAGGTGGCTGAGCTTTATTTTCTATAAAAAATGGTTAACAGTACCTGTCCTAACTACATTAAAGACATCAAACTGACACCATAGGACACAAATTACATAGTGTTAAGTGGATGTGAGAAATGATCTCCACGGTCACAGGTCCTAGAAATGCAAACTTGCTCCTCTGTTCTTGGAATACTCACACAAGCAAATGGTTTAGGAAGAATACTGTTTAGGACGAATACTCCCAACTGTGAGTCCATACCTCCAAAATTCACTAATTAGAGACCTTTTCAAGAGATTTTACTAAAGCTCTTCTAAGCTCAAAGGCTATTTTTCTTCTTGCAGATAACCTTAAGCCAGAGGTATAAAGCAGGAAGGAATTGAGTTTCAAGTACTGGCTTAAATATGGATGAATTTTCAATTTTTAATAATACAAATACTTATCTAGTAAGAATATACTAAGGATATCCACCTGCCACTCCCTGCTCATTCATCTGCTCAAATCTCTCACTCACTTATTTCCTCTTTGCCTTTTCATTAATAAGTGTGATATTTTTCGAGGCTAAACTATACAGAAACATCTCTTATACTATCCTTTCTTCAAAGTCAAGACCCTTTCTTCCACAGATATATTTCTGCCCATACAAGCACATTCTAAAAATCAATCACAATTCTTCCAAAGACCTTGTGCACCATATACAGGCTGCCTACAAAATCCCTAGGAGAATCTTGGAGAAGCTTTGAAATAGATACACATGGAAAGAGAAAAGTTCTATTGTCTGTCTGTTTCACAGTAAAGGTCTTTCTTATAAAAGCATAGAGCCTGCAAAATAACACTTGGAGGATCAGATCAATTTAGAGCCCCCTTCTCCTAGTTTTAAGGGTGAAACTGAAGGAAAGAAAATGACTCCCCTTAACATCTTTACCATGATGTTATGGAGTGTAATTCATAATCCATGACATTAAAACCATGTTCTAAGGCTTAGTTTAAGTCTTGAGCCCTTTAAGAACTCTTTGTGTTATTTCCTCGCCTCACTGATCACAGCAACAGGTCCCAATTTAAAACAGTTAGTGAATTTATTTAATGTGCCTATTTATTCACCCTTCAGAGCCTTGGGAAAATGGTACAAAATTAGGCTTTGCCTGACACCAGTCCTGACACCACCCGCTACCCCTTCCCAAGTGTGTGTGATCAACAGCTACGTCAAGGCCTTGGTGGTGATTTTCCTCTTTTCTCTTCCTCCCCACTTCAAATGGGAGGGTAATAAATCGAGGGCCAGCCTTCTGCTCACATCTCCAACACCTCTTCAGTCAATCTGATCATTTCTGGAGCTGTTTGCACTGCCAAAGCCATCCATCACCCTGCCTCACCAAGCGGGAGAAGGAAACCTGATGACAAGTTAGAAAAATCTCATTAAGCCACTTTTTGCTTCAATCTTTTCACCACTCCTTGAGAGAGAGAACTTCAAAATTCATCCTATTAGGAAAACAAGAAAGAGAAAAAAAAACTGATGTAGTTAAGAGGAAAAAATAGCTCCAAAGTAAGTTGGTTTCTGGGCCAAAGTCAAATAACTCACAGGTTATATTATATATATCTATACATATATAGATATATCTATTTATATGTATGTATATATGTATATATATATACACATATATATATGTAGATAGATAGATAGATAGATAGATAGATATAGATATGGTAAACATGAGACCATATCAATTAGCCTTAACCCATTTTTCTTTCTGGTTGACTTCAGAATTTCCCAACAGACTCTTTCATGAAACTAAAAAAATAGCACTGATTAAAATTAATTTTATGTTCACCTTTTTTCTCTTTAATGACTATATCCCATGTTAATTCTAATTCTGAAGGAAATCATAGATATAATTTCTAAAATCCTAGGAAAACGCAGAAAACTTAAAAGCCACACAATCCCAGAGAAAAACAGAGAGCTTGTCTATGTTTAAAAGCCACCGTGAGTCACACCTGCCCCACGAATTCTGGAAAGAAGAGGGAAACTATGAGAGTAACATGTGATGTCATTTCTCCCCACGACATCTGGCCTGAGCAGAAAGACTGATATACTGAAGGGACCTCTAATGCCCTCTAAGCACCTTTGATTTTCAGGTTCTGTGTTTGACTGGTGCCTTCCAATACCGATTCCCAACTGATCCTCACAGAAACTCCATGGATCAGGCATTACCATACCCATCTTAAAGATGAGAAATTGAGGCTCAGAAAGCTGAAATACCTCTTCCAAGATCACCCAATTACTAATTGGAAAAGTCAGGATTCCGACCCAAATCCACCTGACGTTAAAGTCCTTTGAACTTCCTACTTTCTTAAATCAAAAAGAGCCATCTCTCCAGAGGGTTGCCTGTGCACACACACCACGATGATCCCTTGGGTCCAGAGACAGACTCATGGTTCCTTGGCCTCTGAACTGGCCCAGCCAACAAAGACATGGGAATAACAGTATCTAGTAGAAACAAATCTAATTTTTCTACATGTGTACGAGTCAACGCAATGTGTTTTTAGTCCCATCTGCAGACTGGCCCTCTGGGTCCTAATCACAATAACCAGGTTGTTTTCAGGATTAGAACCTTTTCCATTACAAAGGTGATTAAAATATAATCAAGCTAGAAAGTTATCCTCCCCCAAAGCCACCTAAAACAGAAAAACTCCAAAATAAAACCAATTTAAATATTTTAGCCCAAATTAAAAAGCAAAAGCTAAGAAATCCCTTTTAATATCCTGAATAATAAATGCACATTCATGTAAAGCTTCCTTTAGGGAATGGTTACTATGAGGACAACTTTCCGAATATTATTAATAAATATCACTTTTGTTTTTGGTGTTACAATAAGAATCTGGACTTGTGGGAATTGCACTGTCTGCACCAAATGCCTCAACAGAGATAACTAATATTGAAGACATGTACAATATCCAGAATTGTGTGTGGTTGGTTACATTATAAAAAGTAACATAGAAAGGATGAGTCAAATCTGGTCAACATCACAAATTGCAGGGACTTAGTAGTTTACTCCATTTCAAGTGAGCACTTTCCAAATGAAAGTTTCATTAGTCAAGATTGCAAGTTCTCAGGCTTTCCACTACAGACTTTTAAATAGCATTTAGAGCTAAAGTTTATCATGAAAGCTTATTTACTACTACTGCATCTTCAAAGGGGGCACTTGAAAAAATGTTCAGTGGAGCCTGTTATTTTTCATTTAGAAATTAGAAAGCAAAACTCTAAAGGATTTATACTGGCAGCTTAGGAAAACACAGACTACTTGAGATGCCATTATTGGTACATCCTACGGTGCAGTGAGGGTCATGGCTGCCACTCCCCCTACCACATACACTGAATACAGTATCTAAGTGTGTAGGACAAAGAGACTCTACGATTTCTGCTCCACTAACAAACTTAACAGTTTGCACAGAGGCATGCCAGAGGGTCACTATCTTCCCGGGTCCTCCTTGGAAGCTAACATGGGGAAAGGCATTCACAGAATCATTTCTGTCAGAAGCGAAGCATTCCTATTTCTGTAAAATTAACAGGCTCTCCCCAAACTCCACAGCCAGCTGATGGAAAACAAGTTCCTTCCGATTGTCCAAACTGTACTTTTCCCTGAGGGTGAAATCTGGATACCTGGAACCTTACAGATAAAAATGTCCAGAAGATCTTTTACTTTTATCTTTTGCACTCAGACCTAGACGCTTATAAATACGAAAGGAAAAACATTTCTGTATTTGGATGTTCCAACAGATCTTTTCTCATAATTTGACATAAATTGCATTGTGTAACATCCAGCCTTAAAAATCCCTCACCCCAACTTTATTCCCGATCACAGGGACTTAGTCTCTAATTATGTCTTTTGATCAGTGTCAGAAAAAAAAAAGAAATAGTGATTTTGAATTGTACATTCCAAAGAAAGGCACATAAGTTAGTCCTCAACAAATACATCTTCATCAAACAAAAATGATAGCTAGCCTCAACTATGAACACTGTTGACAAAACAACTTCAAGGGCTAGCTGTTAGAAAAGAGCAGACAGTCGAAGGTAACTGATTCATAGAATGACACAGGAGTGGATTCAATCCCACAAAGTTCCAAGAGAGAGGAAATCTCTCTGCTGTGGTGTGTTTTTCAGAATTCGCTATTTTGGCTGGAATTGTTTCACTGGTTCCTCATATCTTGAAAAAAAAAGAACTACCATATACTTCTTATAGAAAAAAAATGGATGCTTACTGTATGCAGTACATTTTTTTAATAACTTTAAATAGAGTAATTAAAAAATTAAGCTTAATTTTAAATGTTATTTTTAAACCAAGAGTCCAAGAGACCTATATAACTTGTAGTTCATTTCCATTAAAAAAATATAACTCTGGCCTGGTAGTCGAGTTGATTGGAGCATCATCCCATACATCTAGAGGCTGCGGGTTCAATTCCCAGTCAGGGCACATACCTAAATTGCAGGTTTGATCCTCGGTTGAGGCGCATACAAGAGACAACCAATCATTGTTTCTCTCTCACATCAATGTTACTCTCTCTCCTCTCTTTTTCTCTATCCATTCCTCTCTCTCAAATCACTAAACATATCCTCAGGTGAGGATAAAAAATTATACGTGCTAGTTTCATATATTACTTTTATGGTTAAAATAAGTCTTTTCCCAAACAATAACAAAAACCCAAGCACAACAACTGCACTGATCTTATATCTCCAACATTTTCACTGCTTTCTCAACCAATTATTTAAAAATTCCATTATGGCATTCAGCATTTCTTAATTCTTGCGGAGGGAGGATCCGTCATGAGGAGGTAGAAATATCTCTGATATTATATACAACAAGGATCTGAATAATAATAATAATCTTCCCCAAAGCAAAAATGGTCAGTTCTAAAATGGTCCAGGAAAGGCAAACTCTCAGGGGTGGAGGGAGAGCATGGGCAAAAGAGAAGGAGAGGAAGAAAAAGCTGCCAGCCTGTTATCGAAGCACTGACACTACTTAAGTTATTTCTTAATGAATATACAAGAAACAGCATAAATATTACCATTGAGCTGAGTAGATGTGAACATCCAAAGCAAGCTAGCTGGCTGGCTGACTTCTTTTTAATTTTTTGTTCTTTTGTAACAATTCCATTTCCAAAGTGTTTGATTCCTAACACTGATGCTCCAAAGCTATTGTGAGCACACTGCCTGAATACTTAATGAGATAAACAACAAACAAAATGGCTCATCTCTGGTGCCCCCAGCTAGCATCCCAAATTGGATATAATTAAAGGTGTGAACAAGCAAGCAAGGAAGTAATGAACCTGCAAAGTCAAGGTTCTGAGAAATTATCTGGCATCTGGAAAGACACCAGTTCAAATTTATCACTCATTAGCTCTTATAACGGCAAGGTGCAGACCCTCATGTTGGTACCCCTCTCCACTCTTATCCTCCAGCCTTATTTTCTTTCTATTTCTAGATGGCTAATTTATGACAATTACTGCTGTGACAATTCCCACCCACCCAACCACCCACAGATCACCTTTCACTTTATCCTTAGGAAGCTGCTGACCCATAAAAGCCCTATACCATTAAAATACGCTGAGATTTTAAAAATACAAAGTTGTTCCCAACACACACACATACACACATACCACAAACTCACAAAACAAAGCATGAGATGCTAACACAGCCACCCATCTTCTCTTTGTTTTTACCAATGGATAAAGATTAGGTTCAGATGCTCCAAAGCAAAAACAATTCTCCTTCCATATACTCATACGTTTTCATTTGAATCCAATCCGTGATTAAAAGGGCAGCGTCTATCTCTCAAATATGATTATAGATTTGAACATTTATAGTTTTCAAGTGGCAACAACCGGAAAATGTTTGATTATTAATAGAAGTCTACAAGGTCTGTATATATGTTTTTTGAGGAAGTTTTGCCTTTTTCTAGTAAGATAACTCTTAGGAGTTTGTGAGGAGAAGAAACCTCTGTATAAGGGGAGCCAGCCCAGTTAGGTTTACTTTCCACTTTTGGATGTACATATACTTCCATGTATGTATATACACATTTGGTGATACCAAATAAGAAAAGCTTAAGATTCTAGAAACATACATGCTTACACTGATACACATACCCCATCTCCCTCTCTCTCACACACATACTTTCCGCATATCTCTCAAATGGATGGGAGAATGGATAGTGGCAATAAAATGTTGACCGATTTCAAAAGGGGAATAGGCCAATTCTGTATGATATGGCCCATCGACTGGGAAACAGTAAGATAAAAGCCTGAGAATGTTTATGTCCTTTCATACCCCCAAAATGCATAATGACATTGGGGAAAAATACTGCATTGCAGCATTTGCCAGCGTACACTCATATGTCTAGCATCCACTGGCCAGGTCACCAACAAATGTACATATTAAGTGTCCGGGCACATAAATTAAGTGCTCGGTGGCAACAGATCATTGGACCCGAGGAAGAAATTTGTCAAGGCCCAAGTACTTCTGTCCATGCACAATGACCTCTATTAAGACCACCATTCCTTACTGGTGGTACACACAGATAATTTATTTTCATTTTTAAAAATTAAAATAAAGCATTAAGATGCAAAGAACTAATTGAAGTAACATATCTCCTTATAGGAGAAATAGCATTTAGTCTTCATATAGGAAGAGAATCCACCCGCAATAAGGAAATAGTGCAAAGGGAAGAAATAAAAACCAAAGAAAATAACTTGCTTGGAGGAAACCCTTTTATTGTTCAGAGTAACTCTTAACTGAGAAAAAAACCCTCAATTCATCCTCAAAGTCTTTCAGAGATACTGAACACGCACACAAAACAATGTCCATGCAATGACTTCTTGCATTGAAATTTCCAATAGATTATCCTCAATAGAAATGCTAAGTTTAAAATATCTGAAGTCTAACATGTCCCAAACCCTATTACAAGACTGAGTTTAGAAATAAAATGCAAATACGTAGCTCATTTTCTCTCTTTTTCTTTAACAAAATATACCATTGTTATTATTTCACAACAATCTGGCCTTCCTCTCATAACAAAATCCTTGAATATTCAAAAGACCCAAGAAGTGTTATAGGGAGAGAATAAAGTTTGAAGGTTTTGGAAAACTGTCAAACAAAAACAAGCTCATCTATATTTGGTCAGGAGGATGACTTGAATGAATGACAATTAGGAATGAATGGGACTGAGATCAGAAATGAATGGTTAAAGTTTGTTAGTGTTTTTATTTTAGTTGTGTGTTTTTTTAAATTAAAATTGCTTTGTGAATCAATAATTCTCAAAGGAATTTTTCAGCTATTTCCCCACCTATATTCATTTCACCCTTTTAAAATTTAAATATTAAATGACTTAGCCATTATATTGCAATGAGATACACGAACATTCTGACCATTAAAACTGTGATGAAAAGGTGTTTTTTGCAGAAATATTTCCAGTCAGATTTTCATTTCTTAATAAATGCACACTCACTGAAGTAAAGGCACACCTCCACATGCAGGTAGTAGGCATTAATATTTTTAAGACAAAGAAGTGAAAAAGGTCAGCAGTAGAACCACGTGTCTTTTTGACAACCCAAGCTTAGGTGACAGTGCCAATTGTTTTAGCCTAACTAAAAAATGCAGAAAAATTCTCAGAAAAAAATCTGTATTAGAGATAATAAAAACAATTATATTTTTAATAGTGATATGTTTAAAATATTCAAAATATGAGAGCAAGGTTCAAATATATGACAAAAATATTTTTATTTATGTTCACCCCAAGAGACAAAGCAAATTTTAAAAAATCTCCCACTAAGAAGATAAAACAAAAAGGAGCATCGGCAAGGAATGAAGAATTGGAGTCGAGGGAGTGTGCGGAGATTTGCAATGGGGAGAGTAAAAAATTAAGAATACTTTCAATAAAGCCAATTATATTTCTTAACCTTTTATTACATTTCAGTATTTTTTTAATCTCATTTTTGGACTTAAAATTAGCTACCTGATCCTGTATCAAATTTGTCTCCCAGGAAGAAATCGTGACAGATCATGGTTTCAGTTGTTTTTACGTGACATCCTGTTTGCCTGAGTACTATACCTTTCAGTCTTCTGGTACCCACCATCATGAGAGGAAGAGACTACTAGTAAAGCACACTTCTAGAAAAAGCGAGAGATGCCTGTCACCAGCGCACACATGGGTCCCAGACATTCAGAGACACAGGAAAAAAAATCAGCTTTTTCACTCAGTTTATGCCAAGACTAGAACCGCGACCAAATGCCCAACGCAAGGCAGTGGTTACAAGGGCAGCTTATGGATCTGTGGCTGGAGATACGAGAAGGAGGCACTGCAAAAGGCTAGAATACAGTTTTTCATTTATTATTTTTTAAAGTAAAATGAGAGATATAATGAACTCCTTGGAACTGTAGTATCAATATCTAATTTAGTCAAAATACCACTATCACCTAGCACTGAATCATTGTTTAGGGTTCTGCCTATGGATGGATATTTGCTGTTCTGCCTATGGATGGATATTTGCTGGAAATTTTTAAGAAATAATTTTCAGAACCTATCAGCTGTGGGAGTTTATTATGCTTCTGTCAACTTCATTCAATATGATCTACATTATTTTTCAAATAGCCTCATAGGATTCCTTGAGATTTTTTGCACGTACAGTTTCACAGCAGGGAAAAGGAGAGAGAGAGAGAGAGAGAGAGAGAGAGAGAGAGAGAGAGAGAGAGAGAGGGAGCGAGAGCCCCGACCCTCCCTTCCCCCTCTCTCTTTCTCTCTTTTTTAAACCAAAAAAAAAAAAAAAACAAGAAGAAGAAGAAGTAAAAACAGGGGGGACAGAACAGATGCTTAAAAATAGATTTCTAAAAATCACTGTAAGCCAAAGTTAGAAATGTAATTAACACCTATTTATAAAGAATAATTAAAGTTGGGCTGGCCACAAAGAACAGCAAAGATAATCGAGGTCCTGTGCCCCCCTCCCTTTTTACACTGTTTGCAGTGTGTTCTCATGATAGCCACCTGCTCCCTACTCGGCTTTTCCTCTGTTCGTTTCCCCGGCAACCTTTCATTGGGTTTTCCTCCCAGCTATCGCTTTCAGTTGGGCTGCTCGGTCTAATCTTATTTGTTTTACACCCATCAAAACAAGCAGCCAGACAAAGGCAATCCTCTAAGAATGGGGAAAAGACCACAGCTTTGTTATAACATCTATGCAGAGTGAAAAGTCCTCCCCAGGCTTTTCTAGTGAGAAATAAGTGAGATGGATGTGAATTTACAGCCTCTCTCCACACCCAGTTTTGAAACCACATGAAAGATACTGCTGGTAAAAATTCAAAGTCAAAGTGAGCACTCGTGGCATCTGATCTTGCCATTTTGTGCCATATCTTCAGGGTCAACATCAGGCGAGAGGAGTGACACGCAAGGAGTTCCCTTGCTGCTTCGCCTGCCTTTTTTTTTTCTTTTTTTTTTTCAGAAAAATATGCTAAAAATAGATTTACTACTTTGGCAGAAAGGCTTTCCATTTCTCTTCCACATCCAAAAGTCCTGTTTCACAATGCATCCGCTGGTACTGAACCTCACCTCCTCTACCCCTCATTCCCAGCCTTCCCCATCACTCCCAGCCGGAGACTGAAAAAGAAATGTGCCTTTAACTTTAACGGTCATGCAATTCCATTGAAAGCTCACAGAGGCAGTGGACCCGCCAGCCAACAGCAGCCGTGACATTGTGATTGTCAAAAAAGACACCAACCACGCTTGGCTAAAATGTGTGTTCTGTGGAAGAGGCAGCACGAGTGCGCGGTGTGCATGCAGTGCCATCACACTTGGAGATGAATTCTGGTTTTCCGAAAAGAGAAATACTAATCAACGCACGGGCACACACACACACACACACACAAACGATCTGCACAGTGATTTACGATGCACAGTCCTCCATCCTTACACACACATATACGCGCGCACACACACACTCACACACAATCGAGTGGAATCTCCACACTGCCTTCCCTTTTCACTTACCATCTTCAAGCCATTCCACTCCATCTGTGATCAGAAGAAGATGGACCCTCACACAGTGTGTCAAAAGCGGAAAGAAACGTTATGTAAAAGCTGACATTCCTTCTTACAGAGCTGCTGCCCAGAGAAGGAAGCAACAACTCAACACGCCAGGCACCGCTACACATACAAGCCGCCTCCTCTTTTTTATGAGGTCATGACAGGAAACTCTTTGAAATACAAGATGCAGCATTTACTGAAGCCCAAATAAATCACTCTCTTTGCCGTTCTGACTGCGCAGCCCCCTGAAACACAACTGCCCATCTCAACGTGCAGTATCCGGGAGCTGCCTCTCAAGGTTTAAATTCCCAGCACGGAAATGGAAAGACTCCTAACCCGGCTGCATCCACCTCCTGCCCCACAAAATCCAGGCACGTAGACAAACCCCCTCTCCCTTTACAAAGAGAAATCCTTTCTTTTGCCATTCTGGTCTCATGTAATAGAACCTCTTTCAACAAACCAGCAATTATTTCAGCCCCCCTCTACCCCACCCATGCCTTTATGTTGAAGGGAAAACTGACAATGATCTCTTAAAAATGACAATCTATTTCCCCGATGCTTTTCAATAAAAGGACCTACCCGCACTCTCTACACAAAGAGATAGTAAATGTAGGAATCAAACAGCAGCGGAGAACTAAACTCTTGGTCAAGGTGTAGATGCTTTTCTTCCCTCCAGCAGCACAAACCACAGATTATAAATCTAGTCATACCTACCATAACCATTCTTATTGGCAAATATTGGGTCTCGCAGAGCTTCGACTCTTCTCTTAAAATTTGCAAAGGTTTCAGAATATTTTTTTAGATGGCTACTATTGTTTTATATTTTTAAAGGTCCACAAAACACAATGTGGATGATTGTAAAGCAAATCAATTATTTTAGGGGGATGGGGGAGAGAAACAAAAACAAAAACAAAAAACAAACAAAAAAAAAAGAAAGAAAGAAAAGGAGCAGTGAGCCGAAACCCCTGATTCTAGGATGTAGATAAGAACAACTGAACAGAGCCTTGCTGAAATTGGCTCGAAGCTTCCCCTTTTTACATCCATTTATGGGACCATCTGTCAGCCGAAGGCAGGATCTGATTGGCTGGGGAAATGCAGGGAGGCGTTGCAACATCAGGTGCTATTTAAATTAGCTACTGCCAGATTGACGATGTTAATGATTTGGTGACCTCTACAACAACAGAGACCAGTTTTCTGAACTGCTTCTTGTGTCTGGTAATTAAGGCTGGGCTGAAGCAACAACAGCCATACTTGTATTTTTACCTTTTCCCTCCTCCCAGCTCAAAAGTACTGTAACAACCGCAGGTCATTGGTGGCTTGTAAACCTTAACAGTGGGAGTGTCCTGCCTTCCCCTGTCCTAAGGGCTGCACCACCCCACCCCTCTGACAGAGGGCTTTTCCCGGATGGAACATTTTCTACCACCTTATCTTTCTTGACAGTTGCTTTCTAGCGAAATGCATATTTAATGATCTGCCTCTAGGCTTAAGGATACAACAAAAGCACTTTAATGTGCTAATACATCTACATTTTAACTTTATTTCCCGGCTCCGCTGATTTTCAGTAAGTAAAGCTCCTCCTGCAACTAACATGGCCAGTGTTTCAAAGGAATGCAAGTTTGAGAGCGTGCTTGCTCCAGGAACTAGGCTCACAAAAGTTTGCTTCAGAAAACTCTTCCCTAATAAATGAAAAAGAGAAAAGCTGAGGGGGGGGGGGGGAGGGCAGCTGCCAGCCTCTACCTTTTGCCTTCTGTCTGAGCTTTTCAAAACAGAGAATGATGAATGATTTATTTAAATGAATTTATTTCTCAACTTGGATAGAGGCATGATCTGAATTTTTAAGAACCCATCCAAATGCACCCTCTCTTTGCTTTCCTGACTGCTATCGAGAAAGTTGAAAACATGCTTTTGACAACCATCTCATTTCATAACTGGTGCAAGTGCTCATCTTGCTTAACTGAATATGTGATGTTGCTTCTCTCCTTCAAACAATGTCTTTTTCCCCCCTTGTGGCCTCTTAAAAGACTCGCAGAGAGACATTTACCAAGTGTGTGGGGATGTATACAGTTTGTCTATCTTATACAATTCGTAACCTCTACCAAGCCTTCAGCAGTATAGCATTTTGTTCTGGTTTGGGCTTTTTAAGTGGCTTACCTGAGGAATTTGTGCTCTACTTCTATCTGAAAAACTAGCTTATCCCTATTTATTTAATTTATAACTTAATCATTTTGTTCCTCAATAAATACACAGAGGTAACAAATACTACTAAAGACAGAATTCAACATAATATTTGGCTGGAGTTAACAGTGTGTTGAGACTGAGCAGAGTGAAAATACAGGTCAAAAATCATGCTATATTCTGGACATCAAAGTCTAAGAATAAACGGATCTGTGAAAATTTGTCAAAAAGAAATAACTTTTACATTTTTTAAAATGAAAACTATTCTCTACAAGCTACTGTGTCATGAACACACACACACTCTCACATATATACACACACATTTCTAAAAATACACATACACCATAAAACAATATGTGTAGGGTACACTATATAAACTACTAGATTTGAATATAAGTAAATTCAGTTATTAGAAATAAGACTACATGAAAAAGTGGAAATATTAAAATATAATCCCTTTAAGTGGAATAATACAGTACTAAATTTAGTAAACTTAAAATAATTTCTTTAGCAAATGTATAGAGTCCAGTAAGTCACAATGGTACTACTGTATCTAATGAACTGGATGATTCATAGGTTAAGTCTTCTAAAGAGCTCAACATACATACACAAGGCAGGTACAGGTGCCCAAATCAACAACAGGAACTCTGAGTGGGATTTCACCAACATCAAAATATTGTGAAAAGTAAACACGAACACCATGCTCACAAACACAAATAAAAACAGCTCACTTGGAACAGAATATTTACTTTGTATTGCTCTGCAGGTTATAAAAGTCACAATTTCTTAAAACCCTTTCCTCCTATCCATACTAATCTCGGCACACTCAGTGACCCGTAAGTTAACATTAGGTATTCCAAAAGAGACACTGGCCACTTTTCCGAAATAAGAACTATATAGTACAAATATAAATAATTAGTTAGTTTTGATAGGGTAAATTATCCATGCACTTTGTATATTGATCACTTCTCCCAAAACCTCCTCTCTAGAGTCTTTTAACAGAATCCTCAAACAAATGCACAAATGTCCTCAGAGGCCTTTTCTCTAAAGACAAAGGCAGAATCCTATTGTTGGGAAAAGTCAACCTTATTATTGCATTTCCAATAGTACCATTCATCTTTCAGAGTGAGGGGCTGACCGCTACATCAGTGGTGTGACATTTGCAAAGCAACAGATTCTCAATATATTATCTCAAGAATCAGGCAGGCGAGTCTCCCAGTCATGCATGATTTTTTTTTTTTCCGCCACAATCCTCCACCACCACAGAAAGAAACTTGTCTCACTCAAGCGGCTAAGGCAACCTAAAAATGATATCCCAGAGCTGTGGGGCTGCATCCCTCTTACCATAAATGAGCAGTTTCTTGACTCATTAATAACAATTTCCCTTAAAAGAGGTAATCTCATATCAGTCAGCCCCTCGCCACCATGCACACATCCCAAAGGTTGCAGATATCTCAGCATCAGTCGCCGGCAGCCAGCTTTCCCACACGGAGTCCAGATGGACTGTACCAGAAGCCAATTCAGCGTTAATAACTACCTACTCCGCACAGTGGAGAAGCCTTACATGGCACAATGGGCTAGGAAACAGCAGCCGGCTGAAACTGCAAATAAAAAAGACAACCAAATTCTCCAAAAGCACCAAAAGGGAGGAACAGAAATGGAAGCGTGAATTGTATTTCCTTCACTTCCATGAGAAAAATAAAAGAGAGAGAGAGAGAGAAAGAAAGAAAGAAAAAGAATCCTTCAGAAACCTGGAAGGGCGGGGGGGGGGGGAGAGAAGGGGGGAGGATGAAGCAAGGGGAAAAACAAAACAAAACAAAACCCCAAACAGATGCTGCCCAGAAAAAAGTGACAAAATATTACCTCATTATTTAACAAAGCAGCATTAAGCGTCCTGCTGATTTCAAACATCTTGCCACAGATTTTGTTTTAAGAGAAACAGATAGAATCCTTTGCAAAGCACTCCGTCTGCAAAGGGTTCTTCAATTTTCTTGCGCACCACGGAACAGTCAATATATTATTTCCCTAGAGTTTGCACATTAAAACCTCTAGTCAGTGAGCTGAATTTTCCTCTTATCTCTCACACAGTAGACTCCTGTTATATGTACTGCTCTCTTTGCAAGAGCAGCCTGCCCCAAACATGGCTGGTGTTTAAACTACTCTTTAAAGTAACAGTTCACTATATAACCACCAGGTGGGTAGAGTGCATTGATTCAAATGAACCATCCTGAAAGACCGTGATTTTTTTCCCCTTTGGAATAGCTTTTGGGTATAGGATGTGACATGAGAAATGCCAGCATTCTAATAGGCATCTTGTCTTGTCTCTCTCTCTCTCTGTATCTTGCCAAAATAAATTAATAAAAGTCTCTTCTCCAGACTTATAGTAACAAAACAAAACAAAATAACCTCACCAATTCTAAAAAGAACTGTGAAGAATGAGGCACACACGAGCTTTGTTTCATTCAGCAAAGGATGAACAAGGAAAATCCAATCAACACAGAGCAAGGGGGAAAATCAAACACTCCATGGAAATACTTTCCTTTAGCAAAAAGAGAAAAACATTGACTCATGTGATAAAAACCCAATTCAAAAATATGCATATTGACAAAGCACATACAAGATGGAGACAAGAGTTTAAGGGTGCAAGTTTTCTTCTGAATAAACCATTAGGTTTATTTGATATGGTCTTTCATGATGGCAAATAACCAAAAGCTTCAAAGTAAAGACACTGAAAAAAAAAATCATAAGCATCTCTTTTAAAAACACAGTTATACAAATAATTATAAACAACCACAAGAGCAAACTAATCACATCTCTTTTCCCACTGCTGTTCTTTTTCTCTCAGCTTCGAAGTGGAACATTTCTGTGGTGAACTATTTTGGATGTATAGCTAACCTGGTGTATCCTTTGTACATTTCTATTCCAATTAATCTGCTCCTCCGCCAGGAACAAATACAATGTCCCAGGTTGAAAGCCCCAGGTGATGGAGGGGGATGCTGAAAAGATGAAACACCTGAACAAAAATAAATCTCATCACTTTTATTGTTATAGGGCCTGATTTTTAAGGAGGATTTTATTACTTACAGAGCATGCAAGCACCATTGTACGTTCCAGCATATCCAAAAGAGAAATAAATGAATACAGATACCTGAGATTTTGTTTTCTTGGCTGGACAAAATTAAAGCCTTGGGATTTTTCACATCCTCTTGCAAACATGAATGTTGATACTAGTATTTTTCCAGCCCATCCATCCAAGCAACATTTAGCCTCACCCAACAGTGACTGTCTCCTTCATTTTTAAGTCAAGGCTGCATTATCTAATACCATTTAACCTCCTCGCACATATTAAGTTTCAAGTGACAATTTTTAACTGGGGAGTGAGAAGGAGTTGCTCTCATCAAATTCTGGTTGTATGAAATAAGCTAATTTGTACACTCACCATATGTCTTAAACACTAATTAAAAAATGTCACTTTCTTCAAACATTAAAATGTAATCAGCCTAGTAAATAAAAAATTCTCAAGTTTTCTTGCTTTGGTGATAATTTAAAGAATATTCATCTCAAGGTAACCTCTCTACTTTGATTACCAGGGAAGGCTTAAAAAGAGGAAAAGAAACTGGGGACTGTGAGAGTGAGAAAAGAAAACCACAACTGTACGTAGCTGCACAAAGGAAAATAAGATGAAGCGGGTTTTTAAGGACCCATAGTTGTGTTACCCTGAGGCAAATTCAGCCAATCAATACCACCCATTGACGGTTTACCATCTGCCATGCTAACCAGTGATGTGGCTAAACAGACCTGTTCCATATGACCGTAGCCGGCTCATTTTCAGTCGATTAGGGCAGTTTCAGAGCATTCACGTGCATAGCACAAAACTCCAAGTCAGACTGAGCCCCTCTCTCTTCATACCAGTCCTCCAAGCACAGCTGTGGACCTTTTCCTACTGTTCCGGGTGTCTGGATTACCCCTTCTTGCCCCTCAATTGAATTAGCAAAATGGGGTGGGAAGGTAGAGCAAACACACACACACACACACACACACACACACACACACTGCCAGTTCTTCTCAGTGTCCTACAGAGATCAGGAATTTCATGTGCTCTGTCCTAATATGATTATGGCACACCATTTAAACAGCGTCATCAGTGACTAGGACCTGACATTTTCCCATGGCTCAATGTCTTTTTATCCTCTCCTTCTTCCTTTGAGCAATAAATCTAAACTGCTGGCATTTTTTCCTTTAGGAAAGATACTTTTTTAGTGTGCCCAGACAATGCCGTGTTATATTTAAAGGCTTTTGATAGCATTGAAAGCATAATTTTTCCTTTGGTGAATTGGGGTGCTGGGTTTGTCTTTTTGTGTGTGTTTTCCTGTAGAAACAATTTATCAAATTTTATAGGAAAATGCAAACGTACTGCAGAGACAAGATGCACCTGACATGGAGTTCACATGCAGGATCAGGAATGCACTGTGGATGGTCTCTTAGAAATAAATGACCTGACAGTGTGATGCCTTCCTCTTCTTAAGTAGTTCTGTCTAGTGCAGATTGTGGGAAAGAGCTAGAAGAGTGCTACAGTGTGGGGAATATAGACAAATGGCTGTTTCATCCACTTAAGTTGCCAAGAATTCACCTGGGCAGGTAACCTAACCTAAGGTCAATTCACATTTGATCTTCACATTTTCTTTCCATGCTACTAAGCCTTCTGCTAAAAGCAGAAGGATTCTTTCCAGAATCACTTTGACTTTGACCACATCCTTCAAGCACTAGGGTTTTTGTTTTTTTCTGGGAAAGCAAATATAAAGGACAGGAAAACTGCCTTACTTACAAAATTCTGAAAAAGGTGAGAACACATTTATCCAAGAAATCTAATTTAGGTGGAGTCCCTGTCTGAGGTTTTCACTGCTATATCATTCAAAATAGCCCAAGAAAACTCAGCAGGGTCAACATGTGAATACACAGATTCCTGAAAATCCCTGCAAGAAGAAATTTTGGGAGAACTTTTTGTTTCAGTCCAAATGAGCTTTACTGAAAATAAAAAAAAAGAATCAAGCAAAAAAAAAATCTTACTCTAAATATAAATCTTTACCAATCAAAGACCACTGAGCAGATGAAATCTGTAGTAGCTACCACACCATTGAAGGGAATAGTATTTAACCAGATTATACTTTTTTAAAAACTTTATTTTTTAAAGTATTATAAATAGTAGTACATATGTCTCATTTTTTCTCCCATTGACCTTCCCCCCACTTCTCCTACCCTTTACCCTCCCCCAGCACATTGCCCTCACCCCCCTAGTGTCTTGCATCCATTGGTTATGCTTATATGCATGCATACAAGTCCTTCGGTTGATCTCTTACCACCCCCACCCAACCCTCCTTGTTCCCGCTGTAGTTTGACAGTTTGTTTGATGTTTCTCTGCCTCTGTGTCTATTTTTGTTCATCAGTCTATAATGTTCTTTATTATCCATAGGTGAATGAGATCATGAGGTATTTTTCTTTCATTGACCGGCTTATTTCACTTAGCATAATGCTCTCCAGGTCCAACATCCAACCATGCTGTTGCAAATGGTAAGAATTCCCTCTTTTTTTACAGCAGTGTAGTATTCCATTGTAGATGTTCAACAATTTTCCAACCAATTCATCTGCCTATGGGCATTTAGACTGTTTCCAAATCTTAGCTATTGTAAATTGTGCTGCTTTGAACATAAGGGTGCATATATCCTTCCTGCGTGTTTCTGTTTTCTTGAGATATATTCTTAGAAGTGGTATTACTGGGTCACACTCTTTTGACAATAATTCAATATAGAAATATTTCAAATTCTGGACTCAAGTTATAATTCTGTAACCACAAATAGATATAATAATAAATGCATAATATGCTAATTAGACTGGACAGCCGAACAACCTTATTGATGTCATTCTGGATGTCCTTTCAGACGAAGCCGCTGCAGCAGGGTGGAGTCAAAGGCAATTAGGGGCGATCAGGCAGGCAGGTGAGCATTAGGGGCAATCAGGCAGGAAGGCGAGGGGTTAGTAGCAGTAAGGCAGGCTGGCAGAGTGGTTAGGGTCAATCAGGCAGGCAGGCAGAGGTGATTCAGGGTGATCAGGCAGGCAGGCAAACGGTTAAGGGGCTATCAGGCAGGCAGGCAGGTGAGTAGGGGTAATAAGGCAGGCAGGGAGGCAACAGGGGCAATTCGGCAGTTAGATGAGTAGTTAGGGGTGATCAGGCAGACAGGAAAAGGGGTTAGGAGTGATGAGGCAGGCAGGCAGAGTGGTTAGGGGTAACCAGGCAAAAGGAAGGCCGAAGATTAGGAGCCAGCAGTCCCAGATTGTGAGAAGAATGTCCGACTGCCAGCTCAGGCCCAATCCCACAAGGATCGGGCCTAAAATGGCAGTTGGATATTCCTTGAGGGGTCCTGAATTGTGAGAGGGTACAGCCCATGCAGGGGCCTCTAGTTATATCTAATGAAAGAGTAATATGCAAATTGACTGTCACTCCAACACACAAGATGGCTACCCCCATATGGACACAAGATGGCTGTCACAAGAAGACCAGCAGGAGAGGGCAGTTGGGAGGGATCAGGCCAGCAGGCGAGGGCAGTTGGCAGTAAATAGGTCTCTAAGGGATGGCAGTTGGGGTGATCAAGCCTGCAGGAGAGGGAAGCTAGGGGTGACCAGGCAGGCAAAGGAGGGAAGTTAGGGGCAACTGGGCCTGCAGGGAAGCGCAGTTGGGAGGAATCCAGGTCTGCAGGGAGAGCAGTTGGGGGGGGGGGGGACCAGGCCTGCAGGGAAGGATAGTTAGGGGCAAACAGGTTGGCAGGGGAGCAGTTAGGTATCAATCAGACTGTCAGGAAAATGGTGAAGAGGTGATCAGGCTGGCAGGCAGAAGCAGTTAGAAGTAATCAGGAAGGCAGGCAGGCGAGCAGTTGGAAGCCAGCAGTCCTGTTTAGGCCTGATCCTAAACGGGCAGTCAGACATCCCTTGAGGGGTCTGCAGGTTGCTTTTTTATGCTAAAAGCAGTTTTTATTTGCACTTTGTAAGTACTATTACTTTTTTTTCCTTCTCCCCTCTCCCTCCCCATGCATGAATTTCTTGCACTGAGCCTCTAGTATTATAAAAGGCAAAAAGAGTCATTTGTAGAAGGAAGGAGAAGTGAAGGAAGGAAAGGTAAAGGGAAGGAGAGAAGGAAAAAAAAGTAATAGTACTTACAAAGTGCAAATAAAAACTGCTTTTACCATGAGTCTACTGTATACCAAACACTGTGCTGCACACTTACATGCACAATTTTGCACAACATCATACTAGTGACAATGGTTATATCTAAGCATCCCTCTAGAAAGATTTCTTTTCCATCTAAAAGTACGATCTTTTCTCCACCACTTCATAGAAGAATGTGCTTAGTAAATATTTGTCGAGTGAATGAGGGAGATGGGTACAGACAAGAAGAGAAAGGAAAGAGAGTACAAAAGAGAAAGGAAAAAGAGAACAGAAGACATGCTCAATTTTTTCTCAACTAAAAATGACCAAGAGATTTCTTTGTGATGTGTTTCTTAACCAGACATGTCCTCAAAATGTATCTCATTTAATCTATCACTGTGATTAAGCTATAAATCTGGAGTGAGAGAGATATAAAGGACTAAAGCTAGAAAGCAAAATATCTTAGAAGGCAGGATGAGT